>JBBMKD010000216.1:55455021-55489500 GCA_037834095.1 Argya squamiceps
GGAACGGGGCCGTGCCCGGCGCGGCGGGAACCCCGCGGCGCTGGAGAAGGAGGCCGCGCCGAAACTCGCTGACGGAGGAGGAGGACGGCAGCCAGGAGTTCGCCACTCGCAGCCGCTTCCTATATTATCTGTTCAGCCTGGGTACAGAGCTGGGCAACGAGCTCTTCTACATCCTCTTTTTCCCTTTCTGCATCTGGAATGTGGACGCCTGGCTGGGCCGGAGGCTCGTCATCATCTGGGTGTGGGTGATGTACCTGGGGCAGTGCACCAAGGATGTGATCCGCTGGCCGCGTCCTGCCTCGCCGCCCGTGGTGAAGCTGGAGGTCTTCTACAACTCCGAGTACAGCATGCCCTCCACCCACGCCATGTCGGGCACCGCCATCCCCCTAGCGCTGCTGCTGCTCAGCTACGGCCGCTGGCAGGTAATGCTCACACCTCCGTGTCCTCAGTGCGCTTTCCATCCCGGTGTAAGATGTGGCAGACCTGATTTCTCTGCAGGAGGGCAGGCGGCTGAGTGCTGAGTTTGGTTGGGAAAATGTGAGATTCGTACCTTTTTTCCTTGCCTCACTGGTTTTTTTTCTTTTTTCCTGTGATTTAAGCGAATGCTCAGATAACGAGAAGTGTTCTAGTAATTCTGTCTTGTGAATGGAAGTTGTGCTGGCTTTGGGGATTAGCTCAGCAGACGTGAGAAGTCCCCGGTAACAAGCTGCGTTTTGTTCCTGTGAGGTTTTGTTGGGGTTTTTTTTCAGCTTGTCTATTTGCGCAAAGTTTGGGTAAGCATCCAATGTTTTTACAGGCATTTGGTTTTGCAGTGTGAGAATTTGGCGGAGAGCCAGTAACTAAAGGGCTTCTTGTTGATCCTTCTTTGCTTCGAGTCACTTTGTAACGTCGCTGAAATGTAGCTTTAGCCTTTTCTTTAACGATTTTATTTTCATTAACCACAAGCTGGAAATGATTCTGGTATTCGTACTTTCAGGAGGTTCTACAATCTATCAACGTGTTCATAATTAGCAGGAACTGATAATCCGTGATATTTTCCACAGCTTCATTCAGCAGAATCTCTCAAATCTGGCTGTTGCACTTGGGGTCAATAGATAAGTTAAAATAACAGTTGATCGCCTGGTTTACGCAAGCAGCGGCATGTGCTCTGGCGCTGGCTGCTGGAGGGATGGCAACAGCAGCAACTCCAAAGAAAGCACATCCAGCGCTCTAAATCACTGCACCGCTTCCAGTCGTAACTGAGGGAGAACGCTTTCCCAGATAAATGTCCAGCGCAGCGTTTTGCTGTGTAATGTTGAAGGAGTTAGGCAGTAATTCGACTCTTAAGCTGTTGATATTTACGAATCCTTGCTGTAATACCTGCGTGGTTTAAGTTGGATATAAAATCACGTCGGTAAAGAGAACTAACTCTGACTCGAAGCTTCGTGCAGGGGCTTGCTTAACTCTTGTCTTCCCCGTTGCTGGTAACAATCACCAGTTGTCTGCTGGCGCTGCCTGACACTTTGTGGCTCTATCTCAGCATCTGGAGTGGGTGACTGAAAAGAATGAGATGATTAAGGGTTAGAGATTTTATTTGGCCTCTCTAACCAAAGATATTTATCTGTTTCTACAAGGTGAATGCATGTGCCCAAAAGGAAGCTCTTAGGGATTCGTGTTTGCTATGAAATGGTGAATATTATCTGCTGGATAATTTTTTATATATATAAAATTGCCTGATTTTATATATATATATAATGTCATGTTTTGTGAGTGTTTGAAATAAATATTTGAAGTTTTGCCACTGAGATGCCTAATCTCAGAGTAGTTTTTATTAAAATGACCGAAATCTGTCTATTTGATTGTTGCTTGTTGGCTGTGTCGGGCTGGTGTCGTTTGGAAGAACAAACTGATTTGTGTTTCTTTGCCCTGGGAGAGCTGCTGTGGCAGCACCAGGCTTTGCACAGGCCGATGTCACTGCGCAGGGGAGAAGCTGCCCCCGTTGCCTTGGCAGAAGCAGCGAGCAGGGGGTGAAAGGGTGATTTTGCCAATGATCCCAGTTCGATCTGTGCTTTGGCAGCCCTGCCCCTGCAGTCTGTGAAACACTCTGCTGATTGATGAACGTATTCACCATGAATGCATGGTGTGAAATCATAAACATCCAGCCTTGTTATTCGTGTAGGACTGTTCATTAAGAAATGAAGGAGCAAAGTTGGAGTCTTGATTTTAATTCTTTTTTCTTAGAAAACGAGTATGAATAAAAGTCCTCTCTGAAACCAACTTCGGTCATTTCAAAACACTCATGTAAAAAAAAATCCCTTCTGATTTTTAAATTATTTCCAAAAATTAATCAGTAATTAAACAATGGCACGTCAAGAGTTTTTTGATTAACCTCTGGAGTTAACCTTTCATCTGACACTTCTGCTCTCCCTGCTTTCCTTCTGTTGAAAGGGAGCAGAACCTACGTGACATCTTTTTGTCATGGAAAATGGTGGTTTTCTGAAAATGCTGTTAAAAAAAGACTGACTTCAGAAGCTCTTGAAAAGCTATTAAAGATGAAGGAGTTTTTAATGTGATTTTTATTAAATTCTGTAAATTTACCAGTAGGTGCAGGTGGCTGGATTTAAACCTGTGGCAAACTCTGTATGTATTTAGTATAAAGAGGCCTTGCACAGAGCCTGATTGTGAGGAGACAATAACTTGGGACTGTTGGTTCAGAAGCCATAGTGGAACGAGGCTGAGGATGAATTTAGGCCGATACAGGTGTAACTCTCTGCAGGGACCCAGTCTGGGATACAGGCAGCTTTGGGTTTGTCACTTTGACGTTTATACTGAACCAAAGAAAGCTGCTCTCGCTCTAAAAGATGTTACACCAGTGAGGAAGGAATCTCTTTCTTGTGCAGCTCATTTGCAGTTTGCTTTCAGTGATCTATGACTTCCTACTATTGTGTAATAGTTCTTTTCTATCACAGGCAATCTATTTGAGTCTTTTTCTTGAAGAACATAGAGAAAATGTGCTCCTGTTTTTCTAGGTGTGGCCCAGATTGTCCACTTAAAAACATGTTTTGCAGTAGGGTTTTCTTTAACTGAGTTTGTGCCTTTCAACTTTTCAATGCCTTTAAGCAATCCTGTTACAATTTTCTTTTCACATAGTATTCAAAAGGATTTTTGACTATAAAACTAAAATACTTCCTATAAATGCAATTGTTCAAGTAAAATATTTTCAGAGGTAATGTATTTTAAAGATGGTTTTGGCAAATTATCACAGTTAGAGACTTTGTGCATAAGGAATATTCAGTGGAACTGTCTTTCAGACAGAAGTGAGTTACATATTAACTTCCATAATAGCAAACTGTTCTGTCCATTGTACCCAATTTTTTTCAGTTTCTTCTTGTATTATGAGAGCTTGCCTGAAACTTCTGATTCTACTTGCATAATCCATATTTATTTATTTATTTGTTACACTTCTGCAGAGAGAAGGATTTATTTCAAAGACACTTCAGTAACCTTGAAATACAAAGCTCATGTCAAAGACTCATGAGAATTTGGGGATGTTATAAATGTTGGTGTTTTTTTCCCCCTCTGTCTTTGATGTGCTGAAAGAGGAGGGCAAACACTTAAAAGATAGTGAGATTATAGGTTTTGATACAATGTATCTTTGAATAGTGATAGTTTGAGCCAGGCTGGCTTATATCATGTCCCAGATGGGGGGAGGAAGAGATAGAGACTGCTAATTAGCCACAAAATCTCCAAACCCTCAGGCTGGAAAAAGTATTTTTTACATTTGGTTTGATTATGTTGAACTGCTGATTTCAAATAGATACCAAGATGTATTTTATTAGAAATGGTCCTTGAGTTGAGATGGTACCTGAATGTGCCATAACTGTGCTGGCAGATTTTGAGGAGAAAACAATAAATATCAGTCAGGGGCTACAGAAAGTTCACTTGTCTCCCAGAGTTCCTCCAGAATGCAGCCTGGCTCTGGCAGTGGCTGTGTGCAGTAGGAAATGATGGCTTTGCCCTCCTTCCTGAGCTCAGGGAGGAGCTGCTGGCTCTCACTGCAGCCCCTGAGCAGACTTTGGTTGATACTCAGCAGCAGCCCAGGGCCCGGGCTGTCACTGTACTCACAGCCCTGATTTACCTTCTGGGGCAGCTTGTGGTGCTGAGTGTGGCAGCACTGTCCTCCCTGCTACAGCCTGGCAGTGTTTGAGATGCAGAGCTGTCATCAATGCCTGTCCTTGCACCCACTGCTGCTGATGGTGGCCTGGATAAACACCCCTGGAAACCCACAGTAGGTGCTTCTGTTCTCCAATGGCCCCTGATGGAGTTTTCATTTACACTTTTCATTTACTCTCTGTGGTACAGGTTGTGTCAGACTCTTGTGTGGTACCACGTGAAACTCCCAGAGATCTTCCATCTGCACTGTGGCTTTTATCAGCCAAGGCTGGGGAATGGAATTAAATGAGATGGGTTTGACAGGATCTGTGGTGGGATTTCAGGGTTGCTCTGTGGTTCTCATTGGCCACTGCTGCAGATTACCTTTAGAACTGTCTGCCTGCTCTTTTATTTCAAAAGGCTGAACTCTCTGATCCCCACTGGAAATAGGGAATAATTGGTTATTGGGGATGAATAAACAGCCTAATCACACAGTGCTGTGGGGAGAATTCTGCAGGAAGGGGCACATCCTAGTTATAAATGTCTGTCCTTGGTGAAAGGCTTGCATTGTCAGTAAGATTGATGGAGTGATAAACTGGAAGCTACACGTAGAAAACCATCTCTTAGATACAAAATCTGTGTGCAGGAGCAAGTGCTGCCCCTTCAGGAAGAGACACATCCCCTCTCAGAGAAGCCCAAATGGGCCTTTGGCTCAAATACTCAAATGTTGAGAGGAAATGCTGGCAAAGAGATGTGTGCATGCTTCTCTAATTGTTCTTCTTGTACATGTTTCTTAAACAGTCAGACAAACTCTTCTGACACGGGGAGCACAGCTGAAGGGATGATCTGAAAACACAGAATTACCCACACAGTGAGAGAGAGGGAGGTGGGAATTTGGAGGGTCAGCACTGGCCTTGTCTTGTGTGTTTGAGATGTTCTGTGGCCATGGTAATGCTTGTGGTTTGTTTGTAAAGGAAGCTGAAAAAAGTTCTTAAAAGTCAGAAAAGAGCTCAGCCAGTTGTGACACACATCACTAGGGAACCTCTGGCAGAGGAATACCACAGCCTGTCTTACTAGACTCTGTTGGTTGTCATGAAATATATTTTGCAGTTTTGCCTAAGCAAATCTTTAATTAATGTAAAGAGTCTTGGGGGAAAACATGTGAAAACAAGTGCTCTGAGGTTGGATCCAGAGTTTTTGATGAAAAGTAATTCAAAGGAAATACTTCTCAAGCAATTTCTTTTTTCTTGGTGCATTGTACACATGTAAAGCACTCCTTGTTCTTTCAAACAGGGTGTGCTGATTAAACTGAGAAAACACTATTTTGCAGAAAAAATGTAGTTTTAGGTATTGGGGCATAAACATAGCAAGCCATAAGTGATTCTTGCCAGCTGTGTTCAGAGAGGGATTTTTTTTTAATGACTGCAGTGAGAAGAAATAACAAGCTAATTCTTATTGTTACTCCTTGATTTCTTTTCAGATTAGGTGTAGCAGAAAATTCAATATTTTAACTTCCTTCAGGACTGGCATTGACAAGTTTTTCTTGGAATTTTAAAAAGAGGTTCTTGTAGTGACTTAGCACTGAGGTTTTTATGTCTCTTGATTTTAATGTTGGTCAGTGCAAGAAAGGAGAAAATAATTGATAAATGTAGTTTAACCAGTGGTGTTTACCACCTGGCCCATTTTGAGAGAAAAAGTTTATTTTTCCTAAAATGACTGATTAATGGTCTCTCTTTTCTAATTCTCTTCTCCCTTTTCTTCTGCTCCCTTCACAAAATCATTTTTATGCTGTGCTTTTTGAACTCCTCTGTCCAGCCAAGGTGCTGGAGTCATTCCCATAAACACTGATTACAGCTTTTCATATGGCTATTGCCAGCACATGGCCCAAATACCTTACTAAAAGCCTGGTGCTGCAAGTGCTGCTTGGATTCTTCCAGTGAACTTTAGCCCAAAATGATTGTCTCAAACTCCAGTTGAACTTCTGAGTTATGATATGATTAAAAAAGATCATCAAATACTGTGGAACAGTGAAAATATGAGAAAGTTACTTTGGAATCCTTTGTGGGTGCTGGAAACCTCTCTGGTGTAGAATGTGCTTTAAAAAGGTAAAGAATTGAGCATTTAGAGTGTCTTTTAATAATGCTCCCTTATGAAAGAAGGTATTTTGTGACCTAGGTCAAAGCTTTTAGGACAGATTGTTTCCTTATGAGCATTTTTAAACAATGGTTATGTTATTAAGACTCTTGGCAAAAAGATCAAGGGGAGGGAGGAGGATGGGGAAGGGTTTGTGTGTAGTCCAGTCAGGAGTTTGCAAGCCAGTTCTGGAGGATGTAGTGGAATTTTCTATAGGATGGGAGTTTTCATTTAAAAACATAAAGAGTAAAGTTCTCAAAGACTTACTGAGTAGTTTCACTGCTGTTCTACAAATATGAATTTAATTCAATTTCTTTGATTAAAACAAGATTCTGGATATGGGAACAAAATTGAGCTCTGAAACACCATGAGTAGTTTATTCAGTCAGCTTTATCCCTAGCTTTACCTCAATATGTGAAGTTAAGAAATAAATTAACTTCTTTTTATTAGTTTTAAAATAACATGGTTATTAGTTTGAGGGTTTTTATTTGATAAAAAAGAAAGCAGTATGCAGTTCAGAAAAACCCCCACACTCAGGATTGTTGAGGTGGAATGTTGGCTGTGGAGGCAAAAGGAGTTTTTGAGGGTTTACATTGAGGGCATGGACAGGGTTTGGGATGTTTGTGTCCAAAATGGGCTGCTCCTGAATGTCTGCCTGAGAGTGACACCAAGTCACTGGGTCAAGGACAGTGATGCATCAGTGTCTTTTATCAAAAAGAACAAGCTGAGAGAATGAAACCTGGTTTGTTCTTCCTCTCCCAGCTGTGATCTCTGCCAGCCTCCCCACCCTCATCGGGAAGGACACGTGATGCCTTCTGACGCCTGAGTGAGTGAAACCAGCAGTGAGCTGGGGAAGAGGGTACAAGTAAACTTGGGATCTTTTGTCCTTTGTGCCTCTGTAGGTCTGAGCTGGCCTGCCAGGAACCATGGCACTGAAACTGCTGCAGTTCAGCTGTTGTGCTTTAATCTCTCTCATTTCAGTAGAGACCAAGTCAACATAATAAAAGGAAAAAGTGCTGGTGACTTTCTTCCCTGCACACTTGATACAAGTTTATATTCAAATTTTCACATTACTCTCAGAAAATGTGCCTGTTTTAAGTAGAAAACCTAGTTAAAGCTGTTCTTTCTTTTTTCCCTTTCTTTGAATATTCATTTATGATTGGGAGAGGAGATTTTTGAGATCCATTATTACAAAACAGTTTTATTTTAAGGCTGGCTGGTACCTCAGCCTTGCAGGCAACAATTTAGAAGTAAGTTTATGGCATCAGCTTTTTTTACAAGGATGCAGGTGATGTCCCCTGTTGGTGGCATGACTGTGCACACTGCTGAGCTCTGAGTGTGTGGGAGTGCTGGTGTTCTCCTTCAGTCACCTTGTGCATTATCCCCGCGGGTGAGGACCAAACACACGATTGTTTTACCACCTGGGGGCACATTTTAAGCAGATTGGTGATCTGGGAATTCCTGAACCCAGTGGCTGCTTCAAAAGGCAGAGGAGTGAGAACAGGCCGAGAAGGAGGCCGGGTGTTGTGCTTAATTTGTGATCAGCACTTAAAGGGTGCCTGTAAGAAAGATGGGAGCCAACTCCTTTGGGACTTCTGTGACTGGGGAAGGGGTGATGGTTCTAAACTGAACCAGGGTTAATTTAGATCAGGTGCAGGAAAGAAGCTTTTCACTTCTGGTGGTGAAACACTGGCACAGGTTACCCAGAGAGGAGGTGGATGCCCATCCCTGGGAACATTCAGGGCCCGGCTGGACGGGGCTCTGAGCAGCCTGTTCTGGGTGAAGATGTGACTTGGTCTAGATGGCCTTGAATTGTCTCTTTCAACCCAAGGTATTCTTCTGTGCTTTGCTACAGAGAAACTGAACCAGCCCATGTTCTCAGGTGGTTTAGGGGGTATTTACTCAGAATTAAAGTGAGATATGACAGAGCCAAATTTTTCCAAAGCACTCTTCAGAACTGGAGTTTGTTTCTTTCTTCCTCAACCCCCCTCCCCTGTGAGTTCCCTGACAGCAAGCATTTCTTCTTTCATTTTCAGAATTATTGTAGTTTCCCTGCTGTTTACAATCACCTGCTCAGGACTCTTAAAACAAGACTTCTCACCTAACAATTTCCTTCATAGTCCTTGTTCTCAGGATTTTGTTTAGCTAAACAAAATCTCAGGATTTTGCTGTTTAGCTGCTCTAACCTCTTCCCTGCCCCAATCCCACCCTCTTACCCACAGTATCAGGGCTGGCTGCTGAGCCCTGCTGAGCCTGGCACTTCATCTTCCTGCTCAAGCTCCAGCCTCTGTTTCTGTCAGGTGCTGCAGAAACAGGGCAAGTCTTTATTTATTAAAGGAAAGCCTTACCCCTGACTGGGCTCTGAAAGCACCGAGGATGTGTGTCAGGAGACAAGGAGGGACAGAGGGTATCGAGTGATGGCCAAACGGTTTGAAACTCGAAGCTGCTCTTTGCTTCACAGGCCGCAGGGTGCAGCTGTCCCTGCACATGCAGCGCTGCTGCCTGGGGAGTCCCGTGGGAGGCAGGGGAGGGGAGCAGAACCGTGCAGGAGGGGGTGGGCCTGGTGCAGGCAGCGTTCCTTCTGCCCTGAGAGCAGTGGCAAAGGGAGCAGCACAGCGGGGCGGGGGGATGTGGCTGCACTTGTAAGGCTGGGGGTTTTGGGCTGCTTTTGTGGCTGCTGTAGCAATGATGGTATCAGATAACCCTGCGGTCATGTGTGAGTGTGACACAGTTACTGGGGCATTGCCCGGGAGCAGCAGAGTTCTGAAAGGGAGGAAACTTGAGTTTGTTCCTTCATCATTCCCGTCAGAAGTGAGTCACGAGCACGGAGTTCTGTGGGGATGCAGTTTGTAGATGAATGTGATAGAAGCAAAGGCAAATGTTGCTACAGGAAGTGGAGTTTAGTCTAGATGGAACACAACTATGAGTTGGGCATTTAGAATTTATTTTAATGTGAAATCTGCTATTTATATGAAACATAAACTTCCTGATTTTCTCTTAGTTTGAGAAGGTTATTTTAGGTTTGTCATGCAAACATGGTCCCGCAGTTGAGAATTCAGGGAAAGTTGGAAAAATGCAGAAGAGTGATAATCTTATCTCAAACCTTGTACTGAAAGACTGATTTGGGAACTTTACAATCTGTTGAGTGGCCTTCACAGAGGACAGAGAATTTCCTCCAGTAATTTTAAAGATATTTTCTCTAATTTGCTGGATATTCTACCCTTCAGGTTACCTATAAAATGAACAAGGGAAAGAAAACTGCCTGTAATTCTTGGATTTTATTCCTAGGTTTGAGTACATGGAGGCTGCCTGTTTATATTGAAAATGTTTATTGTAGGAAGCAAAGCAATTTTGGAAATGTGCCATTTTATCTTGTGACTTTGTCTTTTATAGAATAGTGGCAAAAAAGGAAGCTGTATCCTGTCTTGTACATTTTGCAATAGTGGGGAAAGTATTTCTTACTCTGCTGTAATATGTAAATTAGCATACTTTTATCCAAAACCTGAGGAAGTTAAAAAACTGTTTCTCTGCATGATATGTACTTATTAAAGCAAAGTATTTTATTTCTTTCTGGTAAACAGTCCTTATTAATAAAAAAAAATGTGAGAAGACAAAAATAATTGGAAGTAATTATTTGTTGATTTTTTGTTTAACAAATGTGGCTTGTAGGAGGAAATTTATGTGGGCTTGGAAAGAACAAAAAAGATTCTGTTTTAGGAGTTTCATGCTGATGCCCAGAGATTGAGTCAACGATTGCAGAAGCTCTAAAACAAAGAATTGAGGAAGCAATTGAATTTCTTTGTAATTTTGTGTTGAGTTTCTCCTTCTCAGGAAAAGAAGTGAAGCCACACTATTCTGCCTGGGTAATTGCTGCCAATACTGGTGTGTGATGGAGCTGCTTCACCCAGAGTAAAACTGTTCCACAGTTTAACACACTTGTCTCTGCCCACCTGGGCAGTTTGGGATGTCAGAGCATGGCAAGAAAACTGCTACAGAGATTGATGTACTTCTACTGCTTTGAAAGAGTCTGATCAAAGCACTGAAATTTATATATCCTGAATGCAGAGGGGACAGGGGAAGGTTGAAAGCTTGACTTAACAATGACTTTATGAAAAGGTGCTCTGCTGGGTCTGTGGAGGCTAGGGCAGGGAAAAGGATAAGCATCACTGGCATTCATTGCAATTAATTATGGAATGTTCATAGAGTGATTTTTTTTTTTAATTTATTTTTTTCCAAATTCTAATACAGTTTCTGCATTTTTCTTCCCTTCCAGTATCCCTTTATGTTTGGGCTAATCCTGGCACTCTGCTGGTGTTCTTTGGTTTGCTGTAGTCGAATTTATATGGGAATGCATTCAATTTTGGTAAGGAAATAATCTACTCTACTGCTAAACTTCGGTTTTAATCCCATTCTGATTTTATAAGCTTCCATCACATTGAAGGTTTTACAGGGCAAAATTGTAAACAGATGTATTTCTTGGGATGTCCCACCATACAGAAACAGAGGACTTACATTTCTTCAGCATGGAAATTGATAAAATAGCTAAAGGTGGCTCTCATGCTAAACTTATACCTGTCTTTTATAAACTCAGTCCACAGTTGAAACTTAGCAGGTGTTTAATGTCATTTTTTAGTGCAGAAATTGATGACTGCTATAAAGTGTAGACTGAATTTTCCTCTACAGAGTAGAAATCATTTTGCAGAATGAGAAAGTGGCTGTTAAAAGTTCACTACACATCAACTGCTCAAAGCAGGAGCATTTGGCAGTGCCACTACATGCCAGAGTTCCATTTACCAGAGTTTCTAAACCAGGTAACAAGGTTGTCATCTTTGAAAAACAAACTCAGGATTAAACCTCCCTGACTGAAGCACAAGTGTATGCAATGTAAAAATGAGAAAACAAGAACACTCCCAAGTGGTAATTGTAATGCAAGACCACTTACCAGAGTGGCTAAAGATGTTTTTGAGGATCCTGTGCTAGAAGAAAAGCTAACAGACAGAAAAGGGTAAGCCTGGTAGGGAGTAGAAAAGCTGGTAGATGAGCACAGTGTAAAAGGAGCATGGGATGATAAGGCAGCTCAGAAAAGCTAAATGACATTTTTGCATCAGTGGTTAGAAGGCTTCCCAATCTAAACCCACTCTGTCACGGGTGATGGGATGGGCTGGTAGTTCAGCTGGCACAAAATGTCACAGAACAAAGTCATGCAGCAGATAGTGAGCAAGCAGACAGGGCTGGTCTGCAGTCTCACATCTGAATCCTCTGCAGTTCACCTTGTGGTGCCTGCAATGTACATCAACCACAGAGCCTCACTTTGGGGGGAGGAGGTGGCAAATAGAGCAGAAAGTTTTTGTTGCTTCTGAAATGAACAAGCCTGATGTTTATATCAGTCATTTTTATTAGAGCTTTTATCAAGCTTTCAATTAGTGGAGGCAAATAAAAATGATTCATTGAAGCTGGAGCAATACAGACTGTGCTGATTGAAGTCCCACCTCCTGGCTCATGAGGAAGAGCTGATAAGCATGGAAATGAAGGCAGGCCTCTTTGTAGTGCTGGGATTGCATAAATTCTTCTGTAACAATCAAAGGTGACAAGAGTAGCAGAGAATTCCATGCAACTGAGTGATCAGTCAACAGTTAACTGAAATTTAATCCTGAAGTAAAAAATAATTGAGTAACCTTTTCAATAAAAAAATACCTTTAAAAACAATACTAAAACTGAAAATCAGTTAGGAAGCCACAGAGGTTATCTCTTCCTCTCCCTTAATATTTGGAAACAGTTGCCATATTCCAACATTGTTAATTCTGAAGCTGGTGGAAAGTTGAAGCTGCTGTAGGGCCTGGCTGCAGTGGTCCTTGACTGCTGCACCAGCTGCTGCTGCTGCCAGGGTTGGCTGTGTTGGCACTCAGAGCCACTGTTGAGCTGTTTCAGCAAACTTAAGTTGGCAGAACATATTTAGCTGGGCTGGATTTGTGCTGACTGTAGGTTGGAATGCCCTGGCCCTGGACACAGACCAATGTTGCCAGCAGAACAAATCCTAGAAGAATGACAGAGTAGTTTTGGGTTGGAAGAGACCTTTAAAGACCATCTGGTCCAAGCCCCCTGCAATAAGCAGGGATGTCTCCAGCCAGAACAGGTTGCTCAGAGCCTCCTCCGACCTGACCTTGAACGTTTCCAGAGACAGGAGGACATCCACCACCTCTCTGGACAACCTGTGCCAGTGCCTCATCACACTCATTGGAAAAGTAATGTCTTCCTTATTTATATCCAGTCTGAATCTCCCCTTCTTTAGTTAAAACCATCACCCCTTGGCCTGTCCCAACAGGCCTTTCTGAGAAGTCCAGACCTGCAAGTTTGATGAAGGATCCTTTGGTCAGAACTTCATTCATGATCTGGTCAGGATGCAGGTGATTTGTTAATAGGTGATCAAATGCAATTCCTTACCTTATGTTTAACATAAGAAAGATTTAAACCTGTAAAAGGGAAAAGATGGGAATCCACAAGTTACTTTTAATACTACAGCAGCTAAGGCTTGTATTCTTGCTAATGTAACTGGAGGGTGTTATTTTTTTAAGTAGTTATTACACTGAGAGCACATTTTTCTCTTCAACAGGATGTTATTGCTGGATTTCTGTATGCTATTCTTATCCTGGCTGTCTTCCATCCAGTTGTGGACCTGATTGACAACTTCAACTTAACTTACAAATACTCACCCTTAATTATCATCAGTCTCCACTTGGCCCTGGGCATCTTCTCCTTCACCCTGGACACGTGGAGCACGTCGCGAGGAGACACGGCCCAGATCCTGGGCTGCGGCGCCGGCGTGGCCTGCGGCTCTCACCTCACCCACCTCCTGGGCCTGCAGCTGGATCCTCCTCCCCACAGCCTGCCCTTGTCCCTGTCCTCCCTCAGCGTGACTGTGTTTGGGAAAGCCATCCTGAGGCTATTGATTGGGGTCATCGTTCTGCTGTTAACGAGGGTGGCCATGAAGAAAGCCACGATCCCGCTGGCGTGTCGGATATTCCGCGTCCCGCGCGACGACGTGCGCAGGGCCCGGCAGCGCATGGAGGTGGAGCTGCCCTACCGCTACATCACCTATGGCATGGTGGGCTTCTCCCTCATGTTCGTTGTTCCCTGCCTCTTCCACTTCATTGGGCTTTCCTGATGCAGTGGGATCACTCTGGCTAGGGAGAACTGAGCTAGTTGCTTTTTGAAGAGGTGCACTAGTTTGCTAAGGGAAGGCCGGCCAGCTTGGCTTTAGCAGGGTCTTCCTATTAACAGCAATACAAAGCAGGCAAAGCATTTAAAGGGCTTTGCACATCTCTGGAGATGGTTCAGGGCCAGCAGTCAAGCATCAGTCCAGGAGAAGTGCTGACCTCTGTAAATGCTGTTTTTGGACTTACTGCTATAACCGAGTCTGTGTGTGTGTGATGCAGTGGATGTATCTGGGATGGCTGCCAGTCTGTACCTGTCACTGTGCCCTGACACTTCAACAGGTATGTCTGACAGCTAATCACAAGGCTCCATTCATGATCTGTTTGCCATTTCACGGTAATTAGTTCAAGTTGTTGGACCATAGACTGTTAAATTTGCTTTCTTCTGTTCTTTCCTGAAGTCCTGCTTCAAGGTATTTCAGCTAATAGGTGTTTCTAATGGACCAAACTTGTAATGAGGTTGAATTTTTCTAAATAAACAAGCAGAAACCTTTTTCTTTAGCCCCCTTTGCAGAGAAAAATGTCAGGATTAGCACTGGTAGGTATCACTAGAGTATATATATTCAGGTACTGTATTTTATGGTTTAATAACTGTGCCTTTCTGTTGCTAAATTAAGAAATGCCATATATACTGTGATGTAAAAATGCCTAATTTTATTAAAAATCTTACGTTATTAGGCAAATATTAAAAATGTTAGATTGTCCATGTTGCTGACATGGTCCAAGTTAACCAGAATGTTCAGTTTTTCCTGATGAAAATTGCATAAATGAAATGACCCATGAATTGTGTCCTTGAGCTCAAGATATTGTAAATGAACAATAGTCCCTTTTGTAAGTATTTTTAATGTGTACTGTAAGTTACTGCAAGAGGATATATTTTTCTGGAGATTGTTTATACAGTGGATGGATATTAAAAATAAATTATTTAAACATATAAACAATAAAATCACCCCATTCTGCAAAGAAATGGGCTTCACTTATTATTCCAAACTAATCAAGAAGGACCACTGCTTTTAGGTATTTGGTTAGAAAATATAATACTTATTCTAGAAAAATCTGTATTTTTATGCATTAATATACTATACTTAAAGGTGATAATCACTTTTACCCTATTTAGATAGTTATAAGACAGTGTAACAATTAAAGTAAACTTGTAATCATTCTGCTTGACAGATGGTGAGCAGTCAAGACAGTCTGGCCAATGCATGAACAGTTCGTGATGTCTAAATTTGGCAGGATTTTATTATGTGTTTTTGAGCTCTTCATGACCCTTTTCCCTTCAAGTGTAATTTCATGTGCCTTTTTTCTGTTTCATTTTGTCTTGTTCATGTGTTGCCTGATCTGTTCTTTGCACGTCAGGAGCAGTTAATGCAGGAAGCACTGTCTTAGTGTCTGACCAGACACAAATTACTTAATTCTGTATTGTTCATGTTTTTCAGGAAAAGCATCATTTGCTTGGAAAATCTGGTGATGAGATAGAGTACAAACCCTACATTTTTTTGTAAACAATATCTGGTTTTAGAAGGTGTTTTTTTCTTTGTGTTGGAGATGATCTCTCAAAGCTGTTAGTACGTAGATTTACAAAATTACCTTCACTTTCTTCGAAGCAGACGAGGTCTATGGTACGCTGGCACTGGATGATGTGAAAATTTTACTTTTCTGGTGCATTTTCTCCAGTGCATCCTGAGTGCACTGCTGTGAATGTATCAAACAGAGATATTCAGAACTGAGAGTGTGGTAAACCACTTCCATAGCTGAAAAGACTTACCCAGTAGAAAATGGTTAACTTGTTTCAGTGCGTATTTCTGGATTTGATTTTTTGTGTCTGTTCCTCTTTTGCAGTTCAATGCTGAATGTGCAGTAAAAGGTAAATTTGTTTCTGGTGTTTTGAGAGTGGGATTTCCACTGATTTGGTTTCACACACCAAGATAGCCATGAAATAAATAGCTGAGGGAATGTACACAAAATGCCTTATGCTTAAAGCCCTAAGCAAGTGGTGTAGTTTCAATTATATTCAATTAGTCTTAGGACTGTTAAAAATAATAGGATAATTTCTCTGAAATTTAGGGCATATTCTCCTTAAATATCCTAGCTTTACAATTTATAGCAAAAAATGTTTAAATTTCAGCACAGAAAAATTAAGTGAGCAAAACTAATTTTTTAAGGTACATATTGGACTTCTAGATACTTCAAGTTTACATCATAAAGAGCATAATTAAAGCTGCATTTTCTAGCTGTGCTTGCTCTCTTGTAGTATTAATGGAATATGAAATGTACTGTGGAGGATCTGGAAGGGGTGAAAAAGATCACACAGAGCTTTCAGCAGGCTAAGGAAAATTGCACTGTAGCTTATTCTACTGTCTTTAATGTATTTTTTATATTTTTATACATTACGTTGAGTAAGTTCAAAGTGTCATGTTCCATGTACCACTACCCAGGAAATGTCCATCAGAGGGTTTGTACAGCATCTCCAGCAACTACTTCACTGAAGTTTACATGGGAAAAAGTTTTACTGTTCTATTTTCATGTTTTATAAGGGGTTAGGCTCAAGAGGGCAGTTAGCACAAAATGTCATGTAATATGAATACCTTTAGAGAATAAAGAATCACAAACATGCAAATGCCTAAAAATCCAAGTAAAGTATTTGTATTGTAGTATAATTTTGTTTACTAATAAGCTAAAATTCTTAGGAATTGGGCATAACAAAGCAGCAGGTAAAACTGGAGCACTTTCTTTGCCCTAATATATTCTTAGAGTTGAACATGAAAAATATTTTTAGTGTGAGCACCAGCTGGTACCAAATTCTTTATTTATAAAGTTAACATAGCTTTAAAAGATGGTCACATGTCCTTCCAGAAGGACAATATGCTTGAAACCCTTTATGACATGGTGCAAAAACATCCTGCTAGTGAACTCCCTCAGTCCCAGAGAGAAATACCAATTTGTGGAACCAGGTATAAATGCACATTTATTACAGAAAGCTGCAGGCTGAATTTGCCTTTTTAAAATATTGTATGAAATAAACCTTAAAGTCAACAGGCAGGTAGAGAGCAGTTTGACACAAAATTCTGTTTTCCAAGAGGCTGAGGCGGCACAAATTAGTCTGAGACTGCCTTAAACATAAGAGCAGCATTTTTTCTGACCTGGCCCTCAGTCAGAGCTGACATGTGCTTTGCATCTTGGGTGAGTTTTAGAATCTGATATTTTGGAAATAAGTTTAATGTTTATAAAAACATTGCTTTTGCTTCCTCCTGTGTGATCACCTGTGAAGCTGTTGGGTCTCTGATCAGGAAGTGGAGGAGCAACAGGAGGTAAATTGGCAAACCGTAGGGAGCTGGGTTTTGTTTATTTATTTGCAATTTTTTTATAGTTATGTACAGCATTTCTCCTGGAAAGAAAAGCCAAACAGAAAGATGCATTTCTTTTAAAATGGCATCTCCAAATGTGATATGTGGCTTTTGTGTTATTTTTTTTCTTACCAGAACAGTGTTAAAATGTCTGGATATTAAAAACTAGTATGTTTTCCTTTGTTGTTATTTTCTTTTTTTATTACTGCTCTCAGTATATTTTACTCCATTTTTTGCTTATTTCTGAGGGAATGTCCAGAACTTCTGTAAGCAGTTGCTGCTTATGTGAAGATTGTAATTTTTGAACTTGTAAATAATTAAGGGTTGTTAGCTGCAAAAATATATAAAAACAAATCTTTGCATGCTGTAAGTAAATACATCTGTTGTGCTGAAAGTTGTTTCTGTTTCAGTATTTGCTTTGTCAATAAAAAAATTCGAGTTTTCACACAGAATACAGAAGATATTTAATAATTCAATGGTATGAAGGGGCATTGCTGTCAAACTCCTGCTGACTTTACTGGGAGTTTTGCACTTGGTTCCTTCCCCACGACACTGAGAATGAAGCCTGAAGGGCCAATCCGTGCTGAGCTGTGAGCAGGCTCAGTGTGTGTGAAGTGAGAGCTGCTGCATGTGCCAGCCTTGCTTTTGGCTGATTTTCCTTATCAAAATCACACTTAGCCCCTTTTTACAAGATTGCCAAAGGGCTTCACTTGGGAGCTCGTTCTCTGTAGGTGGAACTGGCTGCACATTTCTAACACTCCCCCTCTGCACCAGAATCCTGTGAATGAAGAGACCCCAGAATAAAGTCAGTAGATAAAATGAGAGGAGAATTGATTTCTTGGGGTTTTGTGACTCAACTCATTGTAATTGATTCTTGAGTGGTTCTTTGAATGTTTGTTGGTTATGTAATTTATTTCTGTATTCTACAAACAACTTTGAGGAAAATTAACTTTTTTGTGGGAGGAAGTTGAATGACTTCTTGTCAGACTTTATTCTACAGGAAAGCTTAAGTGGCCTTTTTGTTTCAGAAAAAAAATCAGCCTGTTTTAAAATTTACTACAAATGATAAATCTGTCAAATTGATAGATTAATTGGGTCATTGTTCTTCTTCCAATACTGAACAAAGGCAATGAAAGCTGAATTTGGAAACAAAATGTGATATTGTGTGGCAGAGAGGATATAGTACTTTAGGTGTTCTCTGAAAAGCAAGTATCACATGCTGGTTTTGAAGCAAATTCAGCCATGCATTAGAAAAATTTCTTTGCACTCCATTCTGCACCAGAAATTATTTGCAATTATTCTTGTAAGAAAAGGAAGGAAAGCAGGGTGTGCTTACAGTGTGTGATCAGTAACTGTTCCTGTAGGATCAAAGGAGAAGAGAGGGTACATGGGATAACAGTACCTTAAAGATACTGACTAGGAAATGTAAATAATTCCCATCAAGCTGGAGAATTTTATTAGTCACTGAACTTTGACTAAATTAGTCACTAAGTTTTCCCACAAGTTTATTTTTGTTAGAAAGTGTAATGAAAGGTAAGAGTGATATTGCTGAAATGGAAATTAGCTCTAAAGACAACTCTAGATATATCTAAAGTATCAAAACTGAAAAAGATCAGTTCAAGAGCAAGTAATGGGAACAGGAAGAGTAGTCTTGAGAGGGATTTTGTATTAAACTTAATGCTCTTAAAAATTATGCCAAAATTTGGCCTAACTTGATTTATATGAAATCTGTAGTACAATATAGATACATATACACACATATATATATAATATTGTGTATTGGAGTTTAATTTTTTATGTATAGATTTTTTTTTCTGGTTGCTGCATTCCCTGCTAAAAGGAAGTGTTGCTGAACTACAGCCCAGCTTTGTCTGTGTAAGGTAAGGCTGTATGTTAGTAACCTTTTGGGAACTAATGCAGTTGTAACCCAGTCTCAACCTCTTGGAGAACTTGATTTTAAAAAAAACCAAAACAATTGAGATGCAAGCCCCACGTTAGTTGAGGATCACATAATGGTTGCTGTATAATAGTATACAACTGATGTTTTAAAAGTTAATACATCAGAACTTTTTGTTCTACTCTTGTTAATGATTTTGTACTCACTGTACACTTTCTGAATTGTCAATTAAAACTTAAGCTTATATTGACTGGTAACTGAAGTGTCTAACTTCATCTGCAATGTGTGGGTAATAAACTCCTGGTGGATTCAGTTGTGTTATTGTCTTTATTCCTTCCAGTGCTCAGGAACAAGATTTGAGTTTGTGGGTGGATTCAAACCCCAAAACAACCCCCAAAGTTTGTTTTCTGAAAGTTCATTTCCCCTTAAATGTGTAAGGCTGATTTGATACACTAGCTTAGCAAGCATAAGCAAAAAGTACATTCTGCTTCTGTGTAAGCTGAAAAATTACCTTGAATTATTTAACTCAGCACGTTTTTCCATCTCTCCTGGTGTGCCAATAGCCATATGTGGGTGGGAATTTCTGCTGGAGAGAGTTCAGTCCTGTTGGCTAATCAAATCCACAGCTGCCTTGGGAAGATTGCCAAAATAATGCCTGTAATGAAGATTTCCTTTGCAATTGCTTCCCTCATGCTGTTAGGCAAAGGGATGTAATCATGTTTGCCTCCTATAGAATGATTCAATTTCAGAACACGATGACCCAGATTTTTACTAACTTGCTGAGATTTTCAAACTGGAAATTTAGGAATGCTGTTTCCCATGCTTCACTGTATGCAGCAGGTACTTTAATAATTTGCTTTTGGTGATTTAGTGTTTGCAGCATTATTCATGCTGTAATGGCTCCTGATTGCTTAGTGGCCATTGCTGTGTAATGCAGTACATCCATCAGCTGCAGATGCTGAAACTCTAAATTAAATAAAGCTTTTACTCAAATTGACACTTTCAGCTTTAAGAGTGAGAATATTTTCTCTGAGGTGATGTTGTTTATGGGACCTAATGCTTTCTCTGATCATTTTTAATAAGGTTTGAAGGTGTAAAAGTTGCTAATCTCTTTAAGACAGTGGTAAAAGCACAGAGTCAACAGGTCTGGCATTCAGAGTGATTTCACAGCGATGGCAATTAGCCCTGCCCTGTGCTTTGCCTTGCAGCAGCAGTTCAGTTCTTTCCTGCTGCACTGGCAGTGTGTCAGTGTTGCTGTTGTGTCTAGACTTCAGGCTGACTAACCTCACTAATGTACAGTTGAGAGAAAAATAATAAATGCTCCAGGTCATGTTGGCTCTTTACACTTCGTGGCCTGTTTGGGCACCTTTTTTAAACATCTGGTTGCCACAATTTTCTTTCTTGTCAAATAAACGACTGTTTATATAAATTTAGAATTTATATACAGGACACTTCAGTAGTTACACACACTGTGTTCTAGGATCAAGAGTTCTGAAATACAGATCTGCTCCAGTGGCCTGGTGCTGAACTTGAGCTTTTGGGGACCAGTCTTCTGTAAGTGATCTTGGTGTCAACCCGTCAAGGAGCTCAGGTGCTGAAGCAAAAATAATGATGGTACCCTCCCAGCAATAACCTGTAGAGCCTGTGGAATGTGACAAATCTTCCTTCCCAAGAGATTGCCCCTCCCAAAGGACAGTAAGCAGCAGAGCTGAGCTTCTTTACAATGCATGCCTCTTGCCTTCAGGAATCTCACCCATGGGGGGGTTGACTGAGGTTCTTGGGAAAAGCCAGCAGGAAGGGTAATGGCTCAAGCTTGGCTCCACTGCTTTGCCTCTGTACAAGTACAAAACCACCTGAGAATGCCTCAGGTGAACTGTGCACTTCAGGTGTCCTCTGCTACCCCTCAGGTGGAAGGAAGGCTCCTGCTTTAGTGCCCAGTTTGATCTTTGCACTTCAGGGAGGAATCTGGAACGCTTGCCACTAACAAAACTGCCAATAAAAAAATCAAATTTCAATAAGTACACCCCTAGCAGGGCTGTTCAGGCAGTGAGGATGACCAGAAAAACAGAAACATGTGTCTGCAGTCTGTTTTCCTACCTGAATGTGCCTAAAACATCCCTCCAGCCCCTTAGGGACAGTTGCAGGAACCAGGGAGGATGAGGAGGAGCCTGCAGTGCATGGCCCAAGTTTTTGCTTTCAACAGGATCCAATATAAAATCTTAACCTGGCACCCTGTGCAGGTATGAGAAATGTGAGCACTGTTACCAACAGCAGCATTATTAAAATTAAGACTTGCTGTAGCAGAGATGAAAGACACAGCTCTGTTACTGCAGGATGAAGGAAGTTAGGTTATGTGAAGTCAGGCACTGCTAACTCTGAGGTGACCTCTAAAAATGGTGTCCTTACTCAACAACTTGACTTTGCAATCAAAACTTCTTTTTATTGTACTATAGAATTAGAGTTTATAATTTAATCAGCCCTTGATTTTGGTTTATTAAATGTTTATTGAGCACTAAGTGACAATTAAGCATTGAAGTGCCTTCAGTAAATCCCCAAACTTGATTATCATCAGTCATAATAAATTTGCCTCACTTGAACATTTTGTCAAGGTCTGCAGATAGAACTGCCAAAAAATTCTGGAGACAGGTTTGTGAGCTCCCTGCTCCCCCTTATCAGAGGAGAACTGAAAAGTGAAACCAGTGAGCTGTACCTTTTAAAGATGCTAAAAATAAACCCCTTTCTCCAGCAAACCACATTAACTTCTGCTACTTCAGCTGCAGGAATCTGCTGATGGAGTTATGCTCATTGATCCCTGCTATGTAACACACTGTCTCTATGCACATAGAGGTAATTACAAACCCTTATAGTGAAAAAGTTGGTAAAGGCAGCCAAACTACACTGCCACAAAAACAACCTTGGTAGGTGCAAACACAGAACAAAAAAATTCTCATTCTAAACAATTTGCTTCTCTGGCCTAGAGTACATGACACTGAAACTCAGATTTGTTTAGACTTCGGTTTCCTTTAAGCTGGGGATCTTAAAGATTCCTTTCTCAAAATATCTTTTATGTCTGTAAAGTGACTGTCAAGAGTTACAAGTGATCTCTGGAGCATCTGCCCTGCAATTCCTGTGGTAAACTTCAGAGCTGCATCTCTACCCATGTGACACTGTGACTCAGCAGCACTGGTGTGCTATCCAAAAAATGGTATTTGCTGTTAATGCAGCTGCACTGCTCTGGGAGTCCTGGGCACCAAATCCGTGGCTGTAAACTGTGACATTCCAGCTGATCTTGCAGCTGTTTTTACCACATGAACAATGAACAGAAGGTATTTGATGAATTTGTGGCAACTGCCCCTGGGAAAACTCAGATGAAAAACTACCAGCTGAAAATGTTATTGTAATACTGACATTTGCAATACAGTCTTATAATGCATATTGTGTCTGCAGTGAAATCTGCCTCCTTGTTTGGAAATCTTCAGAGTTCATCTCAGCAGTGTGAGCAGACTTTAGTTCTGGGTGACAGCTGTGGCAGGACGAGGCTTCACCATGAGGAAAAGGTATTGACTATGAAAACATAAGTGTGTAATTTGGGTCTTTGTGCTTTGATGTATTTAGATATTTCTCTGTGTTCAGTGCACTGTAAAAATGTCAACCAAATAACTGTTAAGGAGCAAAAATAAACAAAGGGGCACTTTTTCATGGCAGTTGGGAGTTCAGTGAGCTGTGCATCTGTGGCTCCTCAGGAATGCAAGTATCTGGTTCTAATAAACTACTCAAAATGCTGTAGAGTGATCAACAGAAAAGGGTAATCTCTGCTCACAGAAAGATAGAACTGGTAGAACATAAATACATGCATTATTTATGTACCTATGCCAGTGGAAATAGTAAAAATAACAGTTATGCTGGAGCATGTAGAATTAAAATTTTGCACACAGCTAGTGACAGACAAAAGAAATTGTCAGTATTTAGAAGTCTTTTGATTGAACTTCTGCTTTAAGGTGACATTGAACTACAAGGTGTTTTTTATACTGCTCTATGGTCATTGTTCATGTAACTTGACTGTGTCACTGGGTTTAGGTAAAGCTTTTTTTATCTTGCTAGAACAATACATAGTGAGCTCAAATGCTTAGATTCCGGTTTTAAAAAAGGGAAGTTCAAACTAAGCTAATGAAAATATTTTTATGTTTAAAAAAAGCTGTAATTATTTATTTGTCCATGATATTTGTAATATTATTCACATCATTGATCAGAAAAGACCATACATGTTATTCAACTGCTATGAAAATAAAGGTGCAAATTATTTTCCTCAGTGAGTAACATCCATCCAAGGTTATGGATTAATGCTACTCATCAGTGCTGAACAGTAAATTCAGAGTAGAACAAGGAATTTTGAATTATAAAACTTGGGGCAGTATTAAATAAAACATTAAAAGAAGCAAATGTTGGTAATATCATCTTCCTTCTCATAGCCTGGATGTGTTAACCTAGTAATTGGTAAGTAAACAAAGAAGAAAAATACTATTTGGAAGTTTAATTGGAAAATTAATATAAGAATCTGGGAAAATCTAACAGCAACCTGAAGGAAAAGGAAGCCTAATTAAACTTATTCTTCGTGTTTTGGTCCCTCCTAGGAAATAATCCTCTGTGTTCGTGCTCTCCTGGAGGATGCAGCTCCGTGTGCCAGCCCGCAGTCTGGAGCACATTCCCGTTTCCAGGCGCCCGTCTACTCCCGCTCCCTGTGGCCCGTTTCCTCAGCGGAGCTCCCGGTGCCCTCAGCCCCGCGCCATGCCCGAGCGCAGCCGCGCCCGCCGCCCCAGGTCGGGGCTTCCCCGCGCCAGCCAATCAAACCGCGCCGCTTGCGGTCCGGCTCCGCCCCCTCCGGTTTTGCACCAATCCCCTTCCCGTGAGTCGCTTCCTTCTCCGCCTCCATGGACGGAAGATGGCCGCGGCTGCAGCCAATAGGGCGGCGGGGGCGGGGCTTGTAGGGGCAGCGCGGCGCGCACGCGGCGGCGGCCGGGGCGGCCCTGAGGGACCGGGACCGGGATAAGGACCCGGGTGAGGAACTCCGGCAGGGACAGGGATCCGGGGTGAGGAACACCGGCAGGGACAGGAACCGGGACCGGGGCCGGGCTGGGACCCGGGACACGGCCGCTACAAGGATCCGGGTGAGGAACACCGGCAGGGAACAGGAATAAGTATCTGGGTAAGGAAAACTGGCAGGGACAGGAATCCCATGGAACGGCCGGGATAGGGATGCGAGGTTAAGTGTGGAGAATAAAATTCTCCACAGTAAGGAACACCGGCAGGGACAGGGATCCGGGTAAGGAACACCGGCAGGGGCAGGATTCCCATGGAGCGGCAGGGATAAGGATCTGCGTAAGGAGCACCGGCAGGGACAGGGACCCGCGACAAGGATCCGGGTAAGGAACACCTGCAGGGAACAGGGACAGGGATCCGGGTAAAGAACACCTGCAGGGAACATGGACAGGTATCCGGGTAAGGAACACCGGCAGGGACAGTGACCCGCGACAAGGATCCGGGTAAAGAACACTGGCAGGGACAGGGATGAGGATCCGGGTAAGGAAGTCCGGCAGGGACAGGGACAGGGGTCCTGGTAAGGAAATCCGGCAGGGAACAGGCTGCCAGTGATGGAATCACCATCCTTTGGGAGTGTTCAGAATCATAAGGATGCGGTGCTTTGGGACGCGGTTTAGTGCTGGCCTTGGCAGCGCTGGGTTAGTGTCTGGACTTGATGATAAATGTCTTTTTTAGCCTTAATGATTCTTGTAAGCACCAGCTGACTTCATCCAGGTTTAGTGCAGATGGGAATCTTTATTAATGATAGTAATAGGCTAAAATAACCAAAAAAACCCCCATGCCCAAACAAATCTGGAAAAGATCAGAAAAAGAAATGAAAATTGCAGTTTAGGTTTTTTTGTCTGGTAGTTTTACTGCCTTGGGGGAAAAAGGAAAAGAAACTTTTCTATGGTTTTGGATAAAAAAGTAGTTACAGAAACTACTCTCAAAGTAGTGAGAGTGATATGCATATCCTTGAATTATATTTTATATAATCAACAGATATCTCTACAGAAACTACTGCCAAAGCTGTGTTATGCACATCCTTAAATTATATTTTATATAATCAACAGATATCTCAAAGTATGCTGTGTTACAGAATTAACTTTTCCTACAAGGTACAGGGAGTGGAATTGTCAATTTTGTGTTATGTTACTGGATCATATTGGTTATAACCCTATAATTCAAGATTATTTTTTTCTAGATGTGCTGCACATTTGAAAGAATGCAGAAACACAAGCTCTTTTCTTAGTATGCTGGTTTTTAGGTTTATAAAAACTTTGTTCTTAGAACTAAGTTATGTTAATGCCCTTTACTTCCTAATATTTTCAGTGGGTTTCCTGTTTGAGAGACTGATCAGATTTAGTGCAGTTTGTGCGGAGCAGCTCGTTGAAGATAATTCTCTGTCAGCAGAGAAACTGAACAGGTTTGTGTTCATGTGAATCCCGTGGTTTCTGGGTGCTAATCTTACACAGTCCTTGTTTAAAGGTTGCATGTTGGTTTCTGTTTATTTAAAGACTGGTGTAGCTGTTTGTGTTTTCCTCCAAATATCTTTTAATGGGGTCAGAGAACAGCCCTGCAGGGAAAGGTGGGCCCAGAATTCCTGGGCAGCCTCTGCATTCAGTGACATGACCTGGGGCCTGCCTGTTTCTTCTGTGGTCTCGGACCTTTTGGAAATAAATATATTAATTTTTTTTCCCACAAAAGAGTTCTTCTGTGCATGGGATGATTGATGATGTTCAGGTGGCTTTTTGAATGTTTTTTTTTAAAAAGAGCATAGATTCATTGAATGGTTTGGGTTGAAAGGGACCTTAAAATCCCATTCCAGCCCCCTGCCCTGGGCAGAGACACCTTCCACCAGATCAGCTTCATCCATCCTGGCCTGGAACGTTTCCAGGGATGGGGCACCCACAGTTTCTCTGAGCAACCTGTGCCAGCACCTTCACAGTAAAGAATTTCTTCCTGCCCTCTGTCAGTTTGAGTCCATTTCCCCTTGTCCTGTCACTCCAGGCTCTGGTAAATTGTCTCTCTCCATCTTTCTTGCAGGCTCTCTTCAGGTGCTGGAAGGCTGCAATTGCATCACCCCAAAGCCTTTTTTTTTCCAGGCTGAACAATCCCAGTTCTCTCAACCTTTCAAGATGATTTTTTTTTTCTTTCACTTCATCATTTTTTGCAGGGCAGTTCTGGGGTCTGGTCTGTACCTGGCTGTGTGGGAGGTCTCCTGAGAGACCAGATGGTTGTTACCTGCTGGCAGCATTTCCCAGCTTTGGTGTGCTTTTTACTGGAAGTAGAAAAATAATTTCCAAGTTTTTCTGGGGAAAAAAAATCCCCAAAACTGGCAAAACAGAAGGAAATCAGCACTACCAAGCTGCCTCTGCAGACAATCTAAGAGTTGGGTTTGTTTGGTGAGTGAAAAGATGGTTTTTGTGGGGTTCTCCTGCTCTCACAGTTTCTCCTGGGTGAGGACAAGCCCATTAGTGGCCTTCACACCAGACATTAAATAGAAGTGTTGAGAATTGTGAATCAGGGACTTGGCAAGGTTTTGGAGTGTGCTTTTGCACTTGACAGCAGTTCAGGTGCAAGATGGACAATGGAGGGCATAAGAAAGGCAGAAAAAGAGCATATTGCCCATGTGGGGTTAGGGAGTTCAACCTCAAACACACCTTTGCCCTCCTCAGGGACCTTCAGCCTGAGCCAGCACCCGCTTCTCATGTCCCTGCAACTGTCCCCTTTCCTTTATCAGAGGAGTTAAACACAGAAGAGTTACATAAATCCTTGTTGGTGCATTTTTCTCTCTCATTTCCTCCTGCATTTAATTTGGGGTTGGTTAGGTAAATGTATGTGGAGGTAACTTCTGCACATGGCTGGGACAGTGCTTTTTTAGCTTCTTAAGTGAATGGAAGGTGGAGGGACTGGGAAAGGGGATAGAGATGGGTGCTTTGGTAAATAAAGCTTTAGACTGGGAGTGAAGGATGTCTGATGCCAAAATATTGCCTTGGTTGAATTGTTTCTATGATGTATTTTTGACTGAGCAGATATTTCAGGTCAAGTTTTAACAGAATATTTCAGTGAGAATAAAGCAGGAATTGGGGGTGGGAAAGAAGAAGCTAAGCCGGTGTACAGGAGTGTAAAAATCACACTCAAATTGCAGCACAAACACTGGGGAATTCCATTAGGCTGTTCTGAAGGTCCCAGCATAGAATGTGCTTTCTGCCCTGTTTTTAGGTCTTACAGGATGAGTTTTTCCAACACTCAAAATAATTCAGAAGTATTGGCAGGAAGCAAATATTTGCAGGTGTCCATTTTTACAAGTTCATATTATGCTCTAAACTCCTCAGTCTGATAAATTCTGATTCTGTTCATGTCAGGTGTTAAAGCCCAGAAGGACTGTGACATTATCTAGTCTGCTCTCCTTTGCAGCATGAACCATCTGTACTGTTGTTTATACCCTTTACAGGCTTTACATTAATTTATCACTCCCTTTTCACATTAATCTGAAAGCACTTCCTCCAGATTGTTAATATAATCAGAGCTTTGTGTTATTTTTTATCACACTGTTTTGTATTGCTGAAAATGGTTTGAAGTGACCCTAATGTTTAGTTTGGGACTAAATTTGCAGCAGATAGAGGAGTGCAAGTATTTCAAAACTTATTAGTTCCTATTGTTTTCCTCTTTGAGATTTGTTTTATATAAGAGTGCACTGTGGCCTTGAAAGGGCACTTGCTATTTTTTAAAAAATTCTGGAGTTTTGCAGATAAATGAAAACCTAATAAAAACATCAAAATGAAAGGGTTCTTTGTTTAATATGGCAACTGAATCTTATCTGTGAAAAAGTGGATGCATTAAAACACTCTTAGTTCTTATGCCGATTTAAATTAAATTATGCAAACCCAAAATTAGTTTTAAAGTAAAATGATTATTTTGCTGCATTGTTTATAACCTTCCTTACAATTGCTTTTTTCTTCAGCAGAAACTGAATTTTTTTTGTGTGTTTCGAACTGATTAACAGCTTTTCACTTGGACCTCTCTCTGCAGCTTGCCATAACTACTGAGATCTTTCTTTTTCTCTTGCCTGTTATTTCAAGGCAAAACCAGTGCTCAGATTCTCATTAAAAGTAAGATACAAAAGTGCTGTACAATTGGTAAGCAGTTAAATTGGTGAAAAGACAGCCCAGCATTTAATTAAAACTGCCAAACTGGAATTGTATGCTGGCAGTACCTGGAACAGGAAGCCTCAGATATTGTTCACTTTTCAATAATTTGAGGATCTTTTCATAAGAATAATTTGTGTATCTTTGTTGCTATGGGAAGGAGTGTGAGAGCTGGAATTAAGTGTTATTACTCTGTTGTGCAATCAAAAGGGACAAGCAGCTGTGAAAGCAAAATTTCTTGTTTAGAAACAGAGCATTCATATTTAGAAACATTCTTACCTGCAGTTCTAACTTACTGGAGGTTTTTGAGGTAAAAGGATTTGATTTTAGTTTATTCAATATCTGTGAGGATAGCTAAGGAAATACATGACTCAGTTTTGAAAGGGAGAAAAACAGATTTAAAGAAAAGTTAATTCTAATGGTTGAACGTTTTGGGCAACAATTACCTTGCATGTGCATTGAACTCTCCTGCTTCAGGAGTGTTTGTGGGAGATAGACATGAGTGTAAGAGATTGAGAGAGGAAGGGTTTTGCAGTTAATGGGTTTGGTTTGTTCATCCCTGTTCCCTAGGAAATTCGGGTGATGGATGTTTCTGGACTCAGCACTTGCTGGATGCTGAAAGAGCAAATACAAATGCACACAATCAGTCATTCCCTGAGTGTTCATGTGTGCCTTATGTAGACATATGAGCCACGTCTTGCATTACTGTGAAGTCTGAATAATCAAAATCTGTGGATTGAAGTCACCAAATGAGACTTTAATAAAGAACGTGTGTATTTTTAACCTCTGATGGTTCAGAAGGAAAAGTTGTGTTGTAGTTGAATTTGGTTGGGTGTTTTTTTTCTTTCATTTTTCGTGCTAGGTAGTTCTGAGCGAAGGCTGAGATTTTGATTAACGGTCTGATTTGAGGAACGGAGGCTTTTAAAAGGAAGAAACAATAAATCTGTGCTTTATTAACGCTCGGGTTAATTATTGGACCGGGTGAATCGCGACTCCCGCTCCGAGCTGCTCTGGGCGGTCACTGGCGACACCCGGTGGCCGAGAGCGGAATGGCAGCCCCCGGCGGCCTGCCCCAAACTCGGGGTTTTCCACCCCAAATCCTCGCCGTGAGACGTGGCCGTGTGAGGGCCGCGCTCAGCCCCTTGGGCCGCTGTCCCGACACTTGCAGCAGCACGGAGAGGAGGCCGCTTTAATCTGGGAGCTGCGTGCTCTCTGTGCACATGCACGCCCTCTTACTGCGGTCTTAATGCTGCTTTTGAAACGATGGACTGAGCAAATATTGTGTCTTGCTGTTGTCTGCCGGCAGCGTGGTATCCTCCAGAAAGGAATGATGAGCCAGCTTATCTCAGGGCTGCTTGTTTCTCAGTCTGCCTTCCTATTTGGGTTCTTTGCTGTGCAAGGACAGCGGTGGGTGCCAGGCTGGCGGGGTTATAAAAGCAGATGAAGACAGTAAAAGTTTTTACCCCCACTGTTATAACTGGGAAGTATTTTGTAGGATAAACTTTATGATTTCTGCTCTATATTTTATTTATGGTCAGTTTATACTCTTAAATTCTTGTGCCAGTATTGTTCTTGAGTGGCTCCCCACCCTCCCCAGCATTTATTCCTTTGATGTATTTGTAGATAGTAATCATATCCCTGCTCAGTCTCTGTCTTTGCCAAGCTACACAAGGCACAGCATCAGCTACTTCTTGTGAAATAAACAGTCCAGTACCTGCATCGTCTAACCCTTCCTTCTCTGCACTTGATTATGGCTTAGTTAGCAAGACATTGGCCTCAGCAAAGGGCACTGCTGGGAGCCTGCTATGACCCTGTGAAATATGAGTTTATTTAAGCATTGAGAACAAACATGGCTTGAGTGCAGGGTTATTAAAATGCAAAAAGCTCTTGACTTTGCTTTTTATCCCTGCCTTATTTTGGGACAAGAGGCTGCTGAAGACAAGGTGTTTGTGGGTCTCAGAAAAGCATGTTCCCCACCTAGGTCTTTGGGGTTTGTGGGTCCTAGCAAAAACATGAAATTTTGTTTTTTGCCAGGAGGGATTGTCTGTGTTGCTGCATACAGCAGATCTCTTGATCAGAAAGTCTGGAGTATCAATACCTGCACACTTTCTCCTTTGTCCTTCCCTTTCATGATTTTATTTCTTGTGACTCAGTCCTAAATCACTTAAAGAGTGAAAAAACCCATTGAATGGGAACTTCCAGTGGAGTGTGGGAAATCACTGTGCATTTGGGTGTCATGAAAAGTAAAAGCTGGGGTGTTTTTTATCTTTTATAGCATTGGTGAAGCTGCTGGAGTTCCATGTATGGTTCAAGAGTAAAAACTGTCTAAAGGCTCCTGAAAACAAAGAGCTGAAGAGAATGTCTTGCCTGGGTTCAGTGTCCACATCCTCGGTGCCTTAGCATCTTTTGTGGAGACTCAAAAGTAAATTCTCCTGCTCAGGATAAAGGCAACATAGCTCTGAAACACTTTATTTCAGCCTCTTCCATCCTCCTCTTGTCACTAGGATGACATCTTTTCCTTTTGTCTGCTACAAAGCATTGAAAATTGAGCTTAGGGCATGATAAAGATTCAGCAGAGCCTCCAGCTGTCAGACTGTGCCCAAAGAGCATGTTTTGGAAACTGATAGTCTGTGAACTGTCACGGGCACACAGGGATCTCAAGTTTCTCTTGTTGCTTTGAAACTGGAGAGGCTCTGACAAATTACCTTGACGTGGGGATGTTCTAGAGTAGCTAAATATAAAAAGGATGGATATTGTGGGATGTGGCTGGTGAAGACACCTTCGTGATCTGCAGGTTCTGGGGAAGGAGATGAGGAAAATGAGGAGAAGTTGTTTTCCCTGCTTAGGCTTGGCAGGTGTTTGTGCCTGTGCAATACATCTGGACCTGCAGAGAATGGCTTGGGCAGTGGTGTTAGACTGGGGCTAAGAATTACCCAGCACACAAATGTTGTTTGTCTTGTATCCCCCTCTGTCTGCACATGCATCTTCTTACCTGATTTAAGCTTGGGCTGTTAAGAAAAGAGTCTTGAAAACGTAATAGTTTTGTGTTTTGAAGAATGAGCTCTGATAATGAAGTGTACTTAAGGTAAATTACTGTTGTGAAAGAATGTCTGAAATATTCCAGTAAATAAAACATTTACTTTATGTCATTGTAGGTATTTTGGCACCAATGTGTGGTAGTGGAAGCTCTTATTCCAGTTACAGCAAAGTTTCTTTATATCCTTTTATTGCTGCAAAATTCAGGCTGAACCAGGCTTCCTGTGGTGTGGAATAAATTCTTTGGAAGAATTTCAGCAAATTTTATTAATCTTTGGGAAGACTTCTTACTTATTTCCAGGTTTCTTCTATAAGAGGATGCTGGTAGTAAGTGGCAGTGTCTAAATTGAAGGAAATAAATGATGTTGTTTCAGAGTCAATAAATTATTCATGCAGCTGTGCAAGTAATTTTTTCCTTTCACCTTTCTCTGTAGGGTGGATCATTGGTGTTGCCTGTTCATGTGGTGTTTTGTTCAGCTTAAAAATGGCCCTGAAAATCATCACTCTTGGAGTCCTTTCTTGTAATCCCAAACTTGAAGTGGCATCAGAGCACTTTTAGACTGTGGAATTTGCACAGTGGCTTTTGCACTGTATCTTGTAGTGTGGACATTCAGGACAAGGCTTTTTCTGTGGCAGTGTGCTGCTGACTGTACTTACCAATGTTTGTGTGCACAAGGACTGTGAGCTGGGCAAACACTGTCCTTGTTTCACTGGTTGGGAGAGTGAGGAGTTGTGAATGTTGGCCCTTGCTGGGAATGGCTGTTCTGCCAGTCAGGACCAGGAGGTGTTTGTAGGCCAGGCTGTTGTTCAGATCCACTTAGATAAATACTTCATTTCTGTCTGATTTGAGGTGACCACCTCAGTGCATAGCTGTAAAAGCTGCTGGACCTCTTCACCAAGGGAAATGCTGTTAGTGAGCAGGAACCTCCTCTGAGCTGCTGGTGGCTGCTGTGTTGAAATGTGAATGGATCAAACCTTAATGCTACATGCAGGTGACCATTGTACCCTCAGTGTTTGATTTCCAGCAGCTGTTGGCTGTTATTTGAGAGGCTGATCAGTCCTGGATCCTCTTTCCTGTGTTTGTGGTTACAGAACCATCTCAGCGTGATGTGTTTGGTGGGAGGTGCTCACAGGAGAAAGGAAATGACTTTTCTCTGGTGGCTGTGGTCTGATGAGATAAGCACAAGTGCAGGAGGCTGAGGCTTGGATTCTCTTCAAGGTTTGCAGCAGACTGGCAGGAGAGCAAACCTTATCTTTGACCCCCATGTCAGAGCCTTGCTCAGTGCAAAGACCAGGGCCCAGCACTGGGACAGTTTTCCTGTTCTCTAGAATCCACCTGAGGATGCAGCAATTGTTGTTCACCTGTTCAGAGGCTTCTGAGAGTGCAATTTAGGCATAGATCAACTTTCAGAGTGTTTTTAAATACAGTATTCTTTGCCAGAAAAAAAAAGAAGAAAACATAATATATATAATATACAGAATTGATACAAATATCCCAATTGCAGTATCTCTTTCTGTAATTTACCCTTTGCCTGGGACTCTTTCAGACCTGCCTCTATAAAATAGGATTGCTTCTGCTGCAGCTCCTGCCAGCTTGATCTGAGAATAGCCACCAGAGTAAAATAGAGCATCCCTTATCCTCTTATTCCTCCTTTATTGGATGACCACCTCACCCACACCTGGATGCAGCCACATCCTCTGCCTGCTGGGGTCACTGCAAGGAAAGCTCCCCTCACTGGGAACTTCTTGCCTGGGGGCAGCTGCTCATGGCAGAGTGGGATTTTGGGCACAGCTTCCTTTGTGGCTCCTCTGTTATTAGGTCTGTGTCACCAGCATGGAAGTGGATGAAAAGAGGAGACTGAAAAAGGGATATTCTCAAAGGTGTTTGAATTATTATTTTACACAGTTTCTTCGAGTATTTAGAAACTGTGTTTCCCATGTTTATGTCAGGGTCTTCTAAATTGTTCTAGAGAAGGTAGGTTAGCAATCTCAGCATCACGTTTTAATAAATGTGGCTTAATTTTGAAGCCAAAATTTGTAATTTGGCATTTTTATAGTTTTGTATAGTGCTTTCTAGCTTGAGTTTCTTAATTGTACATTGGATTATCCTACACTTTTTCAATTAGTCATCTGACCTTTTGCAGCTCTTTACCATCTCTTTGGTTCATGAATTCCTGTCAATAGGCTTTCAGTTGTTCAAGTTTGAATGTTAATTCATTGCACTTTGGATTTGAAGGCATGCCTAAATGTTCTAGATCTCTCTAGATCTCCATCATATTTTCCAGTGTTGGATGCAAAATCAGGATAGGTCTTTTGAAAGTTTTCTTTTGATGAAAATAGTCACTGTATGCTTTTGGGGGTCTATGCATTAAAAGCTATGCTTGATCCAGTTCAGAAGTTGTTTTTGCATTCTCTCTCTATGGATGTCCATTATAATATTCAAAAGAGGTTTTGTTTCTGTATTGGTGTGAACACTTTCTTATGGCCCCAAAAGATGAGTTCAGAACTGTTGTAGTTTCCATTTAAAATTTTTTTTAAATTATTGAACCCCAAAACACTGAGCACCTGGGCTTTTTTCCCTTTATTCTCTCCTACCTCTGACTCTTATTTTTTCCCTCCAACCAATACTCTTTAAGGCCATTTCCTTGGTTCTGTCTCCCACCTACAGCTGCTCTCTCCATTGCTAAACAGGACTGTACCCCAAAGCTCACTCCCCGTGGGAGGGCAGGAATTGATTTCATGAAAGGCAAGTAGTTTGGTAGACCTAATTTTTTTTTATCTTCCTGTAGACTTTGTGTTTTATCTTTTCCCTCCTTTCTATCCTACTGATACAATTTTCTCTGTACTGCAAATGAAGAATTACATGGAGCTTCTTTCTGACTCTGCCTCACATTTGGAAGCGAGATGGAGCTGATTGGAGAGGATGAAATAATTCTCTTGGCAGTTACATCTTGTCTCTGCACTTCAGCATAGCCTCTCGTGCATTTTATTCCCTTCCTGCCTGATGCCTAAATGCTCTTTGCCTTCAGCAGGCTTTGTGGGAATGCTGGAAAAACCCCTTCTCCCTCTGCTTGGGTGAAATAACAAACCCAGCCAGGGGAGAAACTGTGAGTTCCTCAGGGCTGTTTTGTGCTTCCCCTCTGTGCTCAGATAATTTGCTGGTCCATCCTCTGCTGGGGAGTGGTGCCAGTGAGGAGAGGTCTCTGCAGGCTGCTGCTCTGGGGCAGTGCAGCTCTGCTGTGTTCTCCCTGCTTTGGGAAATGCAGCTCTGCTGTGTTCTCCCTGCTTTGGGAAATGCAGCTCTGCTGTGTTCTCCCTGCTTTGGGAAATGTAGCTCTGCTGTGTTCTCCCTGCTTTGGGAAATGCAGCTCTGATGTTTTCTCCCTGCACTGGAGCAGTGCAGCACTGCTGTGTTCTCCCTGCACTGGAGCAGTGCAGCAGTGCTGTGTTCTCCCTGCACTGGAGCAGTGCTGCAGTGCTGTGTTCTCCCTGCCCTG
>JBBMKD010000216.1:55489576-55522664 GCA_037834095.1 Argya squamiceps
AGTGCTGTGTTCTCCCTGCACTGGGGAATGCAGCAGTGCTGTGTTCTCCCTGCACTGGGGAATGCAGCAGTGCTGTGCTCTCCCTGCACTGGAGCAGTGCAGCACTGATGAGCTCTCCCTGCCATGCCAGCCCTGCTCCCAAATGCCATCCCCATGTCCTGTGCATGCAGGAGCTGCTTCCCACTGCCCAGAGCTCCGTGTTTGTTCTCAGCTTGCTCTGCAACTTTTAATAATTGTGGAAATAAAGGCAGGGTCTGTTTGTATTGTTTATAGTAGGAGAGAACAGTGCAAGATTTCATCTGCTGCTGTTCAGATCCCTTGCTATTTTTGGTATTTGACCTCTGCAGGGGATGATTGCCAGAACTACAGGTCTGTTTCATTTTTATTACGTGTTTCTACCCTCCTACTCATAAGTTACTCTTACATTAGTGATTAAATCTTTGAGAATGTGCCATTTTTCCACATTTTCGCCTGTATTTTTCAAAGGAAAATTTGTATTTCTATAAATTTTTGAGCTAACATTCCCTTTTGGAAAGGAGAACTGTGCAACTTGGCAGCATCTTCTGTACACCACTCAAAGGAAAAGGGAAATAACTTATGATTTGCTGGTTTATCTTTTGAAAAACGTTCTGGATTGAAGAGGACTGATGAGCCTGTTGGCTTGAACTGAAGCTGCAACTTTTAGAATTCTGCACAAACAGCACAGCAGTATGTGCTGGGACAGTGTTTAGTGTTTAGTTTGTGCAGATAGGCACTTACTTTTTATTTCTCCCCTGTTGGACAGGGCTGCTTTTGGCACAACTGTTTGCTTCTAGTCTTTCTGTGTGGTTGTTTCCACACTCCACCAGTGAAAAACACATAACAAAGGCATCTGAAAATCCTGTCCTGCCTCTTTGGCATCACTTCCACTTCGTGCCTTCTATTCTAAACATGGAGTTTATTTCTTTTTTAAAGGAGCCTTGTAGGATGCCCTGGAGGTCAAAATATTTCAGGTTATTTCAGAGAGCGGTATTTATTCTGGTTCCCAAGATGTAATGAGTTTGGAGTGTCCTTCCAGAAGCTTATTGTTTCTGGTAGCTGTGGTATCCAGGAGATGTGCAGGGGCTGCCTGTAACTGTGTACTTAATTCATGGAACAGATCACCTGAGTGTAGTTCCACAAGTCTAGATATAATAACATACAAGTTTCAGGTTTCATTTATAGAAGGTGGCTTTTCCTGGCTCAAGGGGGTGCAGGTGTGGGCACAGCTGAAAGATTCAGCTGTTCCACATAAGGAATGCTGATCCCTAAGGATGGGATTGCACCTCTGTTTCAAGCACAAGTGGCTGGGCAGAGCCAGACACCTTCAGCCAGGTACAGGTGTGTCACCCCAGTGCTGGTGGTGGTTTCCTGGCACCTTGACCTCACCTGGGTTTTGTCAGTGTTGAGACTATAGATCCAAACTGTGGGTGACCTTGCTGGAGAAAGTGAAAAACCTGAATTTAATGAACTGCCTCACATTCTGGGCAGAGGAGGAATCATGGGGAAAAAAGAGCTTTTGGCCAGTGCCCTCCGTGATTTTTTCTGGGACTGGAGCAGTCCAAGAGCAAGCTGTTGGTACAACTCTTTGTGTCAGAGAGTTTGTCATAGAAACATGAGCAGTTCTCTCTGATCATCACAACTGGCTGTTGTGCTGCGTCCAAAACATTTCAAAGACTCTGATTTTGCCAAAGGATTCTTTGGAAAACAGATATCTCTGTTGTTGAACTTAAGGAACTGAAAGTGCTTCAGTGCAGAGGACTGTGTGCTTTGTGAGTGGCTGCAGTCCAGTGCTTAGTTATCTTCTATTGTGTTTGGAGGACCATTGTTTCCTATTTGTCTCATAAATTTAACACAGATCCTATTCCTGCCATTTAAACTTTCCCATCAAAAATACAACAGTGACTTCCCCTTCTGAAAAGGAAGGGCTGGCAGCTACACCCTGAAGTTTGAGCTTGAATTGTTTATATAACCTTCAATCACAATTTCGTAATAGTCTGAAGACTTTCTTACTAAGGCAGACATTTTACTGATTTTTTAGCAAAAACCTGGCTGCCATCAAGCACAACTTTAAGTCTTAGTTGTTGCAGTGAAAATAAGAGTTGAAAACTGAGCCTTCACCTTCCTGATGGTAGAAATTACACTTCTGTCTGAAAAGATGAACAGCATTTTCTGGTATTTCAGAATAGCTGTACTTAAGTCATTCTGGGCAAAAAGCTTATGAGTTGTGTTGAGCTAATTTTATTTCCCAGAAAATACTATTAAAACTGAATGAACCTCCTTTTGCAGACTCTGGCTTTTTACAACTTCTGGGTATTTGCAGAGTTCCCTCGCCTTCCCCAGCAGTAAAAGCCCTGACATGAGTGTTGTAGAAACTGCTTATTGAAAGATACTCTCTATCATAGTCAGTAATATTTAAACAACTGCAGCTTGCCTTCCAAATGGATGACATTTGTCAGGAACATGTCTGTTTGAGTTTACTTGGCCTTTTGAGTAGACAAAGTCTGAATATTTAGAGCTTAAAATCCAGGTCAGCTTGGAAAACGACATTTTTCTTACAAGAAATTTACAGAGATAACCTGATTTTTTTTAGTAACCATAGCACTGCAGGAGAGCTGGTTTACAAAAACTCCTTTCTCCACCCTCCAGCATGTGTGTTTGAAACTCTATTTAAATAGAAGCCTCCATTGTAATTCTTCAGTAAATTGAATTAAGCAGTTTTCCTAATTAATAATGGTAAAAATATTTTATTTCTTCAGTTTATATTATTAATTTTCATGGCTGTTTAACAGTTTTGTGTTTAAGCAGCGTAGCAAACAGCGTCTGAGAACAGTTGGCTTTATGTAATAGTTCTGGTAAAAGCCTGTTCCATTTGAGGACATAACCAGAAAAGTAAGTAAGGAACAAGTTCTGTGGGTAGGTTTACACAGGGTAATGCCAGAAAACACGTTGAACTTCTTTGCCTCAGAGGGAAAAGGAGTTTCCACAGGATGTCTGCATTTTATGGCAAAAATGACTGGTGGATGTGCTCTGAAAGGTTGCTTTGATGTAGAAGATTAACCTGGGGACCTCATTGTCAGGATATTACTGAGGCAAATCGCTTAGTGAGATTATTTGTGACTTGGGAATTAAGTTTTTATGTGTGCCTGCTTAAGCTGTTTTTTAAGAATTGGCTGGTTTGTCACATGGTGTCGTGAATATTTGTGTGCACCAAACCAGAGGAGGGAAAGCAAACCCCAGAAACCACAAACAACGCCAAGAAGGAAAAAAAAAAGCAGAATGCAGCTTTGTCATAGCAACTTTTCCTTTGTTTCTGGTCTCTCATGGACAATTCAAATAATTACAACTAAAGCAAGTCATACACGGAAACTTGGACATGCCACCCCTAAAAATCCAGCCTGGAGAATTTGCAGAAAAATTGATGATAGAACAGCTGGGAAGGCATGAGAATATTTCCTTGCATTCTGTGTCTGCCTGATTTTTATTCCATTTCTCTTTGGATTTAATTTTTAATGGTCATTTCATGCATGTGGTACCTGGGATTGGCTGCTGGTCCAGATCTTAAGGAAATATCAGTACCAGTGAGAAATCAGTGGAGTGTTGACCCCTTTAAACCTGCTGTAATTCCCTCAATGTTTGGGTTTTGATTCTTTTTAAACACAGAATAGTGGTCTCATTGAACCCGTGTTTGTGACAGAAGTGGATAACTGTAATAACATACCTACCTCTTCCTTTAAAAAATGGCTGTAGTTTGTGAACCACTAAAACCATGACAAATATCTCTTTAAAATGTAAATGCTGCTGTGCTTTTCCTGAATTGATGGAGTCTTTATTTTCTGTTGTGTTATAGAAAGGAAAACTATGTTATTCCTTTTTTTTAGAGCATATTTTAGAATTGAATCTGAAGAGGATCCAAGAGAATTTTGTTTAATTTTGGTTTTGCTGGGTGAAGTTTGCATTCGTGTGCATTGCTGAAATAGTTTGGGTTTCTAGGAGGGTTCAGTAGTGCCAGAGAGGAATTGCCTCTGAAGGGAAGATTTTTATCAGCTGCACTAAAAGCCAGTGTTCTGTGGTTTTACAGGAGGCTCAGAAAACGTTGAGGTGCCTAATTGCAGTGAATTCCACAGGTCACACAGCCTGTTTAGGTGGTCCCTGATATGCTGGCAGGTGTTTCTGTGCATCATTGGGCACCTAAATACTTGTAAAATTACCTCACCAGGCCATTGCAGGCTGTAGTGCTGTGTAATTTTGTTCTTGTTCTCTCCTTCCCCTGTGCACGTCCCTCAGCACAGGAGTTCCCTTTAGAAGTCTCCTGCAGTTGTAGTGATGCAGCTGTTTGTGGTCTGTGCTTCCTAGAACAAAACTTATTCCTCCTCAGGCAGAGGAATGACTTCATTTTGTCTCCACTTGTGGAGAGCATCACGTTGCTTTATAAAAATAATAAAGCAAATTTAGCTAAGTGACTTCCCCAGGATTCCCAGATAGACTGTTTGATCTGTTAAGGGGATTATCTGGTGTAGTGTTTACAGACACGAGAGACTGAACTCCTTGGATCAGGGAGCCCTTCCCTGTTCTGTGTTTCTGTGAATGAAGATGTGGTGGGGAGTGTGACAGTGTGTCTTTTCAGAGTGCAGCTAAGGCCTTTCTAGATCCCAGTCAGCCTCTCCAGTGGAGAAAGTGCTTGAGAAGAATTCAGGCAGCAATTCAAGCTCACACATCCACACACGTTACAAGGCTGGCTCAGCAGAGAGGCAGAAGGCTGCCAGCCCCAGATCAATTTCCAGCAAGTGTTTATTCCATGTGCCCAAGGTGAATCTGGAGAGAAAGAGCAGGGAACATGTGGTTTTTCTCAGGTATATGGGGTCTCAGGTTTGTGGGTGGTACAGGGGGCAAATGACCATAGGGAAGAGAGGAACAGGACACCAGGCCCCAGAGCCAGTGGGGAAACAGGGAAAGGGGATGCCATGGGGTGGGTGATGGACTTGCCAAACCCAGAGAGAGGATTGCACAACGTCTGCAAGGATCCATGGGGGAGAAGCCTTTTTTACACCTGATAGGAGTATCTTTAATCTTCGATTTTCCAGGGCAGGGCAGTTGGAAATTCCTTTAATGGCACAAGGGATTACACAGGGGAGGACATGGGGATAACTGAATTTTGGCTCCGTGCATCACCTCTGCACAAGATGCTCCCTCCTAAGTGTTTTTAAACCTAACACTGCTGAAGAACGTTGTAATTAAAACACTCCTTGGCTTTTTTTTGTTGCAGGTTTCTGCCAAGGCTGGGGAGATGACAGCAGTGGAGAGCGTGGAGCAGCAGCTGGCGGGTCTGCGCATCGCCAGGCGCTGTGAGCCCAGCCAGGAGCCCTCCTACCTGCTGGACATCCACACCTCCACAGCTGCCCAGCCCGGGGGCAGCTGCTTTGTGGCCGTTTCCTGTTCCAACGAATCCATCCGGGTGTACGACAGGGAGAGGCTGCAGTTCCTGCGGGAATACTCCGGGCGGCCCGGGCTGCTCAGCGGGGTCAGGTTTGCACACAGCTGTGACAGCCTGGTGTTCTCAGCCTGCAGCCAGGGCAGTGTCAGGTGCTGGGACGTTCGCTCAGCCTCGCAGGAGCCCGTGCAGGTGTTCACTGGGTACCCCTCCAACACCTTCATCAGCTTCGACCTCAGCTGCAGCGACCTCATCGTCTGCGCCGGCACGGAGAAGGCCGACAAGGACACGTTTCTGGTGTTCTGGGATGCAAGAGGAGTTACAGACTGTGCCAGAGCCACTCAAGAGCCCTTGGGAGTCTATTCTGAAAGTCACAACGATGACATCACCAAAATCTGTTTTCATCCTACCGAACCCAACTTGGTGGTGTCTGGGTCAACCGATGGCTTGGTCAATGTGTTTGACATCAACAAGGATAACGAAGATGATGCTTTGATATCGACTTGCAATTCAGATTCCTCAGTGAGTTCTCTTGGCTGGGCTGGGGGAGGTTACACACAGGTCTATTGCACCACGCACGACGAGGGGTTCTGCTGGTGGGACATGGCCCAGCTGGACACGGAAGATCCAATAACCCTGCTGCACGTTCTGGATGTCAGAGAGTCAGTAAACCACGGCCTGCACTACCTGGTGGGTGGCTTGTACCACGAAAAGGCAGAAAAACTCTTCCTGGTTGGGGGAACCTCCACAGGAGACATCCAGCTGCTGAGCTGCAGCAGTGATGGGCTGAGCCTGGTGGGGACCCTGCGTGGGGGACACTCGGCCACCGTCCGCTCCTTCTGCTGGAGCCCCTCCGAGGAGTCTCTGCTGACGGGTGGAGAGGATGCTCAGCTGTTGCTATGGAAACCCGGGGCTGTGGAAAGGTCCCTCACAAAGAAAGCATCTCTGAAGATCTCTTCTTCCGTGCAGAAGAGAGTGAGAGTTCACAACACCTCCCTCAAAAGCAGCAGAAAGTGAAATGCCTAAAGTGGGAACCTCTGCTGTGTAGAGCTTTCCTGGTGTTTAATCTCTCTCTGGGCAATACTTGGCTGTGTTTTACTTGGAGGTTTTCTGTGGAAAGAACTGTGGTGCTTGAATTCCCCCTGGGAATGTATTTCAGTCATCAGAAGAATGCTTTTTATTTTTTTTTTAAGTTGCTAATATTAATCAGAAAAAAGTAAATGTTTGCTCCTGAGTTCTTGAACAACTGATATTAAATCATGTTATATAAAACTGTTTCTGTGGTTATTTAATGTCTCAGACAATGTTTTTGAAAATGTGTAATACAGGCCTGTGGCTTGCATAGTTTGTTACCTTCCCAATGATATTCCCTGGCACATTTTAAAAGCTTTTGTATTCTATGCTGTATTTTGCTTTCTTCACAGAAAACTTAATGAAATTGCTCAATTTAGTAAAAGATTTTATGTCACATCTTAATGCCTGAAGGAATTACTTCTCCATGAAACAGAAAATAAGTAGTTTTGCACTGTCACATCACTGGTTTAGAACAGGCTCATAAAGAAGCAGCTGATAGAGCCATCTTTTGCATAGCAGATATGAATGTATTCAACCAAACAGCAGCTAATTTGTATGAGTATGAGAACTGTTAAACTGGCATTATTTCCTGCATGAAAATACCCAAGAATTTTGCAAGCAGCTTCATTCTCTCCTACTAAGTGCACCTGGAATACTGGGTTGGAGAAATTGATGGGTGTAATTACACCAGTGGTGCTTAAAATCCCAAACCCTGACTTGAAAGAAACTGGTATCACATGCCAAGTGGGGATGCTGAAACCCAAAAAATGAACACTGCCTTCAGAGACTGCAGTTATGGAGGAACAAACTGATATGAGGAGACTTTTAACTAAACCTTTTAGAGGTTGGCCTGGGTCCTTTAAGAAGTGTTTCTCTCTGCAGAGAGGTTTATGCTTGGACATCTCCCCAGGAGAGCTTTGTTTTATTATTCCACCAAATACCCATTGAGTGGTGCAAACTCAGCCCTGTGCTTGTAAAATGGGTGAGACTTCATGCTTATTCTGCTTTGCTGGCAGCCTCCAGCCCGTGCTCCTGGCTCTGCACACACACCTGCAGCCTTCCCAGGACCACTGCAGGCAAATGGTGTTGGTATTTAGGCTGTAGTTACACATGGGCACTACAACTGAAACCAGCACCAGAGAATTTAAGAATTGCTCTGTTACAGATCAGCTGGTAAAGGATTTAAGAGGGGCTGGGTTATTTTTTTTCCTTCCTTTGAGGGTGGATAGGTAATTCTTTCAGAACAAGTCCTAAGCATTAGGTCTAGAGGATTATCCTGGAGTTTAGAAAGAGTTTCTGAGGTACAGAACATGCTCCAGTGTTTGGTTACAGCTGTGCTGAAGATGCCTGAGTCATCTCTGGAACTGAATCCTTTTCAACCACAAGTATTGAGTTTCCACACGATGTTTCACAGACTGTTAATACCCTTTAGCCACAACTGTGAATCCATTGTTGGTTTGGGTTTGCCTGTTGGTGATAAGGAAGATGATTCACTTGGTTTTGTTCCTGCTGGTTATTTAAAAGTGCAGCTTCAATTTGAAAATCACAGCTCTCTGCACTTTTTATTGTTACTTGTGTTAAATTCATGTTGCCCCCAACATCCTTATCTGTTGCTTTCCACAATACCTTGTGCTATTTTGAGATGAGGTGGGCAGTGAGTGTCAGGGCTATGATGCACCTGGATCATGTTCCCTCTCAAGATTTATTATCCCAGGTCACTGGGTTTTGCCTGTTGTGTAACTGAGTGGACCAAGACCTTCAGGCTCTGCATTCACTGTAAAACCCTTTTGGGCCTTAGTTTAGTGCCAAATTGGGGGTGGGGGACTGGAGGATGATTCTGAGACCTATTTCATTGCAGGTACAGTGCATAACTTGCTTTTTTTAGATGTTTATCCCCTCTTTCCCTGGTATCTTGACACATTCAGTGGAGTAAAGTCGTCGGGTCTGTCTCGTGCTTGCTTTCTTGAAGACAGGTCTGTGTGCACGTAGAGAAATGCAGAGAGGGAGCTTGTGGTTTCCTCCACTTGCTTTCAAGTGTCTGCTGAGTGAAATTCCAGCGTGCTCTGCCAGCTGCCTCTGAATTGAGGTGGGAGTTCTGGGTCTGAAGAGTTTGCAGCGTGCAACCTGTGCCTGTGATCTTGTTTCTGGATTGGGTGGGTATTGATTTGTTCTGGATCAGTCAGAGCTGAAGCCATGATCTTCCCTGGGAAGCTGATTTCTCCCTTTTACGTGCATAACAGAAATAGCAGCGGAAGGGAAAAAATGTGTGTCTGTATCTTAAAATTCCGCAAAGGCACAGCAGCTGTCACGAGACCGAGGCTTGTGTTGCCTCTGAAAAATACTCAGTTTTGTTGTTCCTCTTTCTCTTTTGGGTCGACTTAATTTCAGGTTAATACCCATAAAATAAACATAGATGGAAACCACATGTGAACAAGCAATTAGTGCTGCTTGCTTTTGTAAGCTGCAGACACTATTTCATAGACCACAGAGCACAGGCAGGACCCATGTGTGATCACATAAATAATAATAGACTCAAAATCAGGTTAACTTGTCCGACAGTATTTTATCTCTTAGGTTAATTTTGACATCTCCAAGTTGGCTTCAGCATTGGTAAGAAACTCTGAGTCATGGAATCACAGAATGGTTTGAGTTGGAAGGGACCTTTAAAGGCCATTTAGTCCAAACTCCCTGCAAGGGGCAGGGACATCTTCAATTCAGCCAGGTTGCTCAGAGCCCATCCAACCTGACCTTGAATGTTTACAGGGATGGGGCATCTGCCAACTTTTTGGGTACACTGTGCCAGTTTTTTACCAACCTCATTGTAAAAAATGTCTTCCTTATATATAATCTGAATCTACCCTCTCAGTTCAAAACCTTTACCCCTTGTCCCATCCCAGCAGGGTCTGCTAAAATGTTTGTCTCCATCTTTTCCACCTTCATGTCTGGAAGGACTGCAGTAAGGTCTGTCCAGAGCCTTCTCCAGGCTGCACAGCCCCAGCTCTCAGCCTGTGTTCACAGCAGAGGTGCTCCAGCCCTCTGAGCATCTCTGTGGCCTCCTTTGAACCATCTCTCCTGTGCTGGGATCCCAGAGCTGGTGCAGCACTGCAGGTGGGCTCTCAGCAGAGGGGCAGGATGCCCTCCCTGGCCCTGCTGCCTGCTCTGCTGGGGATGCAGCCCAGGATGGGATTTGCTTTCTGGGCTGCAAGCACACACTGCCAGCTCCTGGCCAGCCTCTCCAGCAGCAGCACTGAGTCCTTCTGGGCAGGGCTGCTCACCCCCAGCCTGGATTGATACCACAGGCTGCCCTGGCCCAGGTGCAGCCCCAGCACTTGGTCTTGTTCAGCCTCATGAGATTCCTGTGGTCCTGCTTCTTGAGCTGAGCAGGTCTCTCTGGATGGCATCTCATCTTTCAGGAGTGTCCACAGCACCACTGGGCTTGGTGTCCTCTGCTGGTTTGCTGGGGCTGCACTCAATCCCACTGTCTGTGCCATTAATTAAACAGTGCTGGTCCCAGGACAGACCCCTGAGGGACCCCTGACCTCTGTGTGGACATTGAGCTGATGACCATTGTTGCCCTGAATTTTCCTGCTTTTCAGTATTTGCAGTTTGTAGTGGAGGTTCTCACGCAGCTTCATGTAAACTATGAATATATTTAGAATTTATCTATTTTGTTTACATATTTCTCCTCTCAGAGGAGGAATAGGATTGATGGTGATGTTCACCAATGAGGTCAAGAAGGTGGTGACTTGTGTAGCCAATCTTTTGCCTTCTGGCCAAAATGTATAGAAAGGTAAGAGTCAGAAATTAAAAAAGCAGCTTTCCTGCCTGACCTTCTGTGTCTGCCTCGTCCTTCGTGTGTCTGAAACTGCCACAGACCATTACCCTCTGGATGTGACATCCCACAATTCCTCATCCACCCAACAGTCCATCACCAAATCCATCTCTCCCCATTTCAGAAGGATGCAGCAGGGGACTGTGTCAAAGGCCTTGCAGGAGTCCAGATCTGACCTTTACAAAACTTACGTAATTGAAGCCGTGTGCAAGTGGCTTTGGGAAATCATCACTGTGTGAATTGTTTAACCCCAGGGGAAGCTTTAATTCCGGAAGCAGTGTCAGATTTGTTCCAGTAAATGAAAAGCAGAAATCCAGATAGACTACTTAAATGCAAAAAACCACTGTCCATTTTTATTCAGAGTTTATAGTAAACCTGCTGTACGATGTAGCTGAGCAGCAGGAGATTACCCTGCTGTAAACACATGAAAATTAACTTACTTGCATTTGGCACCTCCTGAAATTTACTCTTTGTTTCTTTTTCTTTTCTCTGTAATTAAAGTGCAGTACTTGCCTGCTCGCCATTGTTTTTTAAGTAAAAGACATCCATAGTTGTGGATAACTTCATCAATTACTTGAGTGTAGGATTTTACCCACGCTTTGGGGTCGACGTGGAAACTGACAAATCTGAAGTTGTGAATTCATTTCTGGGTGGAATTTATTTAGCCAGTTGCCTGCCATACACTGTTCTGTGGCCAGAGTGTATATAGCACATGTCCTGTGTATTCAAACTGCCCATCTTCATTCAAACATCCCTTAGCAGAGAAGCTGATAAACAGTAAAACATTTTAAAGACATGAAATGCAAGCTTTACACTGTTCCAAATGACAGCTTTCCTTGGCTCCTGCCATCCTGTGGCTCTGTAGGTCAGTGTTGTGTGAAGCAATGCATTTTGTCATGGGAAGTGCTGACTTGGATCCTACACACTCCTGGAGCTGCATCTTGTGTTTTACAGGACCCTGGACTGGCTGGGGTTGGAAAGGACCTCTGGAGATCATCTGGTCCAACCTCCTGCTCGAGCAAGTTCACCCAGAGCAGGTTGCACAGGGTTGTGTTGAATATCTCCAAGGAAAGAGACTCCACAGACTCTGGGCAGCCATTCCAGTGCTCTGCCACCCTCACAATAAACAAGTTTTTCCTGATATTCAGATGGAGCTTCCTGTGCATCAGTTTCTGCCCGTTGCCCCTTGTCCTGTCACTGCAAAGAGCCTGGTCTCATCCTCTTGGCACTCACCCTTAAATATTTGTCTTTTGGAGAGAGGCTCTTTTCTTTCAGGAGAGCATTGTGTATGGATACAGTTAATTGCAGTGTTCATTAACAAAGCTTTTGTACTCCTGAAGGAACTGACACACTTACCCATCTCCTAAAGCTTGTCTGCATTTGCTGTGGTTAATTTGGAGTTGTTTCTCTCCACCCCTCCAAAATGGTCTTCTGTTGTTTGGCTTCTTGGTCTCTTTTTGGATGGGGTAGTGGCAGGTTGTGTTGGCACCTGCTTTTCTGAAGAGATGAATCCTCTTCCTTTCCTCTGGGAGCTCTCCTGCCCTGTGCCTGGGCTGCTGGATTCTGCATTTCCACATCACACCAAATGGAGAGTGGGAAGCAGAGGGAGGGAAGGAAAAGGGGAGGTTGGCCCCAGCTGACCCTCCCACAGGGCATCCAGCTCTCTGGGGAAGCTCCTTGGTAAGGAGCTGGACCCTCTACCTTTTGAAATACATGTAAGAGCTTATTCTTGAGCTTGATATAAGCAGGATAGGACCTCAAATAAATTATGCAAGACATCAACACCCTTTAAGCATAAAAGCCAGTTCCTGTTTGTCTGTGAGGTCTGTCTGTGTGAGATTGTCTGTGTGATTTGGCAGTGAAGCGTGTGAGAGGCAGAAGGTGTTCCCTCACCAGGGCTGGGTGTTCTTTACTTCCAGGGGCAGTGAGCAGAGCCACTGCCTGAGCCACTCTTGCTCTCCCTGCTCTGCAGGAACCAATGGATTTGGGGATTCCAAGTGCCATGAAAAAACAGGATTTGGTGTGGAGATGGCAGCTGAAGGCAGCAATTCAGTCTGTGGCCTTGCTGCTGTTGGCGTGATTATACAGGTCCCAGTTCCTTATCAGGGTTATTTGCTGATAACCTACCAACCAGTTCTGAGGGTCTGATAAATTCTTGGTTTCTGTTTCCCTTTTCTGCAGCAGTTTGTGACCTGGCACAGGTGTGTTGGCTGAGGGGAGAGGGGATACCTGCAGTCACTGCCACTGCAGGCATGGCCTCAGCTTGCTGACAGGGTGTTCTGTCCTGCTGGGATTCCTGCATGTGTGTTTCTTCCAGCCTTCCTCCTCGTGCCTTTGGATACTTTGAAATCTATATTTTGAAAGTTATCTACTTTTCTGGAAATAGAATGTCAGAAAATACTATTCTGTACACCCTTCCTGCAATCTTGGCTCCAATATTTTTAGGGGAATAGATTACATTTTCAATAGCAATTTCAGTCTTATTCTCTCATTCTCTGACTAAAGATTTGATGGAGCTCCAGTCCCATAAAGGTGGTACTTGAGCAGTGTGTGGCTGCAGGAACTCAGAGCTGGCAGTGAGAAATGCTGGGAGGAGTTCAGGAGAGCTCTCAGTGCTGATTTAAAATGATCATTTGGAGAAGTGTCCTAAAAGTGGGGGGAAAAGAAGGTCCAATAACTCAAAATACACAGTAGGGCACTGAAGGACTGTTGCATCCCAGGTAACATATTTGATCTTACTGGTTTGGAGAGTACATTAGATAAAAGCTGTGGCAGTTTTAGAGACTGAGAGCCCAGTTTTCTGGATGTTTTAAATACAGCAATTCTTGATTTTTAAAGGAATTGAATACCTGCAAGTACAATATATGCCAGCCCTCACTTCAGGTCCAGACTAAAATAATTTGGATACTCACATAGCAGGCCAAACAGCTGGAAGTGGCTCCCTTAACTTTTACTGGGACTTCTGGAGAGCAATGCCCATAGACCAAGCACAGTGGTTCTGATTTATGTCTTTGATTTTAGTAATGCAGACACATGAAAAATGAAGGCAGAAAGGTAGACTTGAAGAAACTGAGGCTGACACACTTCTCTGTTGGGAACTTTGACTGGTACATGGAGATCTCAAAGGTTCCTTTGAAAGTTTTTCACTCAGGCATTTAGAGAATGCAGAGTGCAGTGTTTTCTAACAGTAATTTGGGCACCATTTGAAGAAGGAAGGCTCAGGGCTTTACTCTAGCAATGATCTGGGTGAACTATCTTAGTTTAAGACTGATAAATGAGGGATCAGGACAAACACTGGGATGTTTCTTGGATCAATTAGGATGGTGGTTGAGCTTCACACCCCAAAAACCAAAGACTGGCTGAGGCCAGCACTGCACAACCTCGTGTTTATTAGAAAGGAATAAGCATTTTATAGAACAATCTTGTTTTGCTAAATGAAAACTCCTGTATGGGTAGGAGGATGCCTTGAGATAGCAACCCATCAGCATGGCAGCAGTAGAGATCTTGTGAAGCTTTCTAGATGTGTGTGGTATTCAGCCACAGGTAGATGAAATCATTGTTAGAATTAATTCTTGTAGTTGGGTTAAATTTATGGAGTCCTCACTGTTGCAAACAGAAGAAAGTATGAAGGCAATTCAGGAATGTAGAAATAGGAGCACACAGGCATCCGACCACATGCCAAGGAATGAATAGTGGTGCTTTGTTAAAACATTTTGGCTAAAATAAGCCCAAATCCTTATTTATTCTTAATAGTGTTATTATTTTAACATTTCTGTTGTGGTTTATTGCCAGGATGCCTAGACAGTGAGTGAGCTGTAACTCAGTTGTTCCGAGAGAGCTCAGGGCCATGTGCAGGGGGTGAGAGCTGCTCTTCCCTCTCGTCCCCACCTGCCAGCCAGGACACTCCTGTCCCCCAGGTTTCACCTTGCTTTTGTTCCAGATGCTCTAAGGCAGCAGGTTTATTCTATTTCATAGAAGAAATTTGCTCCCATTTATTTTCTAAACTGTTAGAATGCCCCAGGACTGCATTTAAACGAGACATAGCTGAAGTATTTGTGGTTTCTTACAGGGGTGTGTATTAGACCCATTTGCTGATTTATTATTAGACACATTTAATAGATTTACTAGCATAGCAAAATTAGCATGTGGAGAATTACCTATTTATGCATTAATACAGCAGTTTCAATTCCCTTGTCAATATTCTTTAAGTACACACACACACAAAAAAAATAATTCCTGAGGTTTGATTATGGTTGACAATTTCTGTAGGTGGGGGTGTTTTTAGAGAGTTTTGTTGATGCAACAATTCCAAAAAGCTCCATAGTATCTTGTAAATGATGAGCCAGTGTTTTCCAGATGGCTCTATAAATGAATTTGGGAGATGCAGAAATAAGTGAAGGTATTTCAAGAGCTCCAGGCATGTTTTTGCACATAATGCCATGGTGAGCTAATAGAGGAAATGAACTTCCTTTTGTTTGCAGAATACAAAACCCCTCCAGTTGTGAAGGTCTTTTGCACGCTGCTGGGCGAGTTCAGCCATGGTGCAGCTTTTCCCTGTGGATCCTGGGCTTCCACCTGTGCCACATCAGGAATTCAGGGGAGAAAGGCCACAGGGAGCTCTGCACAGCTCATGTGGGTGTAAACCAGAGCATTCTGCTGGGTGAGAACCCAAGGTTTAGGAGAATAAGTTCCTGCACATGTGGCTGGCCTTGAGGAGGAAGAGCCGAGAGCAGTCATTGCTGTGTTTGTGTCTTCCCATTCTTTGCCCTGTTTTTTTTAAAAGATGCTTTAATTTCCTGTGCAGTCTGGTGTTGTCTTACTGCAAAGAGAGTGTTACTGAACTAACACTTGAGACAGCAGAATCCAGGTAGCCAGGAAGGCCAATGGCACCTGGTCTTTGTCAGGGCAGGGATTGTGCCCCTGTGCTGGGTGTTTCTTGATCTCAAACAATTTCTGTGCTTTAGGCAAAGGTGAACTTGACAGTTACCAGGAAAATTCCAACTCCCTGGCTCACCACACAAGCGCTGGGACAGCACCAAAGAAACAGGAAACATCCTGTTTTAAAAGAAATATTTTTTAATCCCAAACTGCAAGAATGTCACTAAGTGCTCTAAGAGCACTCTCTTCCTTGCTGACATTTTGGGCTGTGGGGCTTCATGCAGGATATTGAAAGAAGAGTGGGAAGAGCAGGGCATTGTGCCCACCTGCCCTGTTACCTGTTGGAATGTGCAGAGGGATCAGGTGTGAGCAGCCCTGCTCAGATGGTGCTCTGAGAGGCACTTTGCCCCACTTTTTGGAGCTTGGAATCACTTATGAATGCAAACAGCTATCAGAAAGGTTTTAATATGGTTGATATTAAAGCAACTGTGTTAAGTGGAATAGTCTAAATATGTACTTGGAATAATAAACTATTGCTAATCTCCTGGAAGAAAATGGTCCTCTGTCACTCAAAGATTATTTTTTCCCAGATTTTAGACAGGATTTAAGCTGGGTTTCCCCCCCTTCCCCCCCACTACCTCCAGTATAACTAAAATAAACCAGCTCATTTCTAAAGTTACATTACATAGTTATTCTCAAGCAATGAAATTAAAACCTCTAAATTTCAGAACCCAAATGGAATCTAGGTTTCTAAAAGCACAGATTTTTTTTTAATATAAAAAATAGGCATTTTTGTTCCATCAGGAGGTTTTAATTACTATATATTCCATGAACAGAATGGTCTTGAAACCCATTAATAGATACTATATCAGCTTTTAGAAAATGGTACAAAAGAGCATCTCTCTTTGGCTTCCTTAGGAAATCTTCTCTGAGTGCCACTAACTTTTTTCTGACGTGTTCCCACCTGCTCATGGTGTTCATTGTGACCAGCAGGGCCCAAGGTTTTCCTGCATGGATAACCAGGCCTGTACATGGATGTTTTGTGGATAAACAGTGGGTTGTCCTTTGAGTGTCTCAAACAGGGAGTGGATGTTGTATTTTTTGTTTTAGAGAGGAAAAGTGAGGCAAAAACCTCCCCAGCTGCACGTAAGGAATCTGTGTCAGAGCTGATCAGAACCAGGAACTCCTGCCTCTCTTCCATTCCTCTGCTCCACGAGGCTGCTGCTGCTTTGGCCTCTTGAGGAGTTTATAATGTCATCACCAGGGCTAATTTATTTTGTTCATTTAAAGATTTGAGGCTTGGGGTGTGGAACCCCAGAGGACAGTGAGACAAGGGGCACACAGCTGATGTACTGAGGGAATAAACCACTCAAGGAAGGGGAAAGGGATGAGAACAGCAGCAAGGCAAGTCATGGTCATCAAACCAGAAACCCCTAATCTTTCCCCAGCCCCTTCCAATTTCTGTCAAGCTTTTGCAGACCAGGTGGCAAGGAGGTGAACAATCACATGATTTTAAAGAATTCTTGAAAGAGAATAAAGCAATGGCTTGGTGGTTTCCTGAGAGCCCCTGGGGAGAGCCAGAAGGGGCAGCAGGGGAGAAAGCAGAGAAATGTTGATTTGGAAGTCAGACAAAGACGTGATAAAACCCCTCCTAGATGTGTATCAGGCAGGAGTAAGACAGGTGTAACCCGTGTGGCCTGTCCTGTACTCCATCAATGCTAAACTGCAAATTCAAGGGCTCCTGAAGGGATGGCAAGGGGCCTCTGAGGCCCCAGAGTCCCATTTTCCTAAAGCAGAAAGCCTCAGAGGGATTGCATGGCTCCACAATGTGCTGGAGATGCAGGGAGGCTCCTGTTGGTGTGAGGCTGCAGGGCACTGACAGATAATGATGAGCCTTCACAAAACCCAGTGGGCAAACGTTTGGAGAGAGGAGGAAGAGTCGGGATTGCTGTGACCAAGATGTGCCAGAGGAGCTCAGCACAGCCCAGCCAGTGTTTGGGAACCAGCTGAGCTGTCACCCAGGGTATTTTATGATGATGCCCTGCAACGTGATCTCTGTTTACATTTTAATAGATCCATTTAGCAAACGCAGTGCTGGGATTGCTGCCAGCTCTGTTCTCCTTGCTAATGAGCCCGAGGGGAAGGGAAACAGGCAGGAGTTTCCCTGGAGTCTTGTGCCAGTCCAGCAGGAGCTGGGCCTGGGGATTGGGGCAGTGGGGCTGAAGTTTGTGCTTAGCCCAACTCCTCTCCCCTGAGCAAGGACTTTCACCAAGCTCTGCCCTCTGAAAAGTCCAGGCTGTGATCCTCTGTAGCCTCAAGAGAAAGATGAATGGAGGCTTTTTACCATGCGTGGCACTAAAACAACCTTTTGGTGTTTTGTATGTTCTGTCCTTAAAGAGCTGGATGGGAGAACGAGAACAGTGAGGCTGAGGGTGATATGGAAGAGATGGTGTGAGATGAGACACACAGGGGCTGTTGCCTTCTGTCCTCTGCTGCAGTGACTTGACTTGCCTGCTGTGTTCCTGTGTGGGTTTTAGGAATTGTGGGAGCTCTTAGCACCACACACACTTGGGATACAACATGAAGTGTGTGCAGGAGCGTCTGTGCTTGGTGCCATTGTGCATTATGTAGGAAGAGATGATAAACCAAGTCTGTCTCATTTCACTTTAGTTTGAAAAACCCACGGATCTCTCCTGTGTCTCTGCTTACCAACACTTTAGCAGTGTTGTATTTACTGCCCCAAGGGCACTGACAGTCCCTTTAAATCATCATTCTTGGAAACCAGGACAGGTCTGAAATGGCTGTGAGTGTTCACAGCCTCCAGCATGGGAAGGCTGAAGATGATTTTTGTGCTGTGCTGGCTCTGGCTGGGATGGAGTTGATTATGCCCACAGCAGCCCTCCCAGGGCTGTGCTGTGTATTGGTAGCTGGGAAGGTGTTGATGAATAACACACTGGTGTTCTGGCTGCTGCTGCCCAGCATTCCACAGCATCAAGCTGCCTCTCCAGCATCCTGCCCTCACCAGGAGGCTGTGGGTGGACAAGGATATGGGAGAGGACACAGCCAGGACAGCTGACCCCAACTGACCAAAGGGATGTTTCAAACCGTTTGAGCCTGGTAATCAATAAGAGCTGAGACTGGAGAGAGAGAGAAGACATTCCATCCTTACAAGTGCTCCATGCTGAAGCACTTCCCAGGAAGTGCCTGGACCCTGCCTGCTGCTGGGAAGTAGGGAATAAATACTTTGTTTTCCTTTGCTTCCATGAATGGCCTTTGCTTTTGCTCAATTTAACTACCTTTATTGTGACCCATGAGGTTATTTCCATCGTATTTGGATGTTCCCATCCTGCTGAAGGAGGCTTGGTGGGCACCTGGCTTCAGCCCCCTACAAGGAATTGTCCTTTCTCTAAGTGCTTTAACTCAAATACAGCATTTAATACAACCTGTGTGCCACTGAGATCTATTTACATGTGAGAAACATCCAGACGTAAGCATGTTTAAAATAGCTTTTGCAACAGAGGCTTCTGTTAAGACAACACAATTAGTAGTAAAATTAATTAACAGCCAAGAGTATGAGAATATCTTATCCTGCCACATGTCTGTGAGAACTGCTGAATTCAGGCTTGGTGGGATGACTACCTGAGTGGGATGCCTAAACTCATCACAATTTTCCCTGCAGAGGTCAAAATGTACAGGGGACAAAAAGAACCCCCAAAAGCTCCTGTCTCCAGGAGCTCTTCTCCACTGACCCTGCAGTCCTTCCCCTCTCCTGGGCTGGGAAACCAGAGCAGAGAAGACAGAAGGTTTGAAGAGGCTGCTGATCCTGCTTGAACAGCCTGTGAGCACTGCAGACTCTGATCTTCAGTTTGCATATAGGAATAAATTCAGTAATGACAGTATTTATTACAGTCATCAACATATGACAGGATGAATGCCTGGGAGCCAAAGTTGGACATAATTGCAATTAGAAATAAGGTACATGATAATGGCAGAGGCCAAAATTAAACATTCAGCAACTTGCCTACACCATACAAGAACACAGCACAGGAAATAATAAAAATAACATTGGGTTTCCTTCACAAGAGATGACAACTCCTCATTTACTAAAGCATCACAGATATTTTCACACTCATATATACTTTCATATATTTCATATATTTGAGTATATTTTCATATACTTATAAAATTTTCTTTTTTTTTCTTCCTCAAAATAATTTCCCTGACAAAAAGTAGAATGGATCTTTCAGCTCTTTAGGCAGGAGTATTAACTTTCATTGAATTCTTCTCCCTCCTTTCCCTCTCAGGTAAGAAACTGTGACTCCTGTTAATTCAGTTTAATAATTCTCTGAAAGGATTATGCCCATAAATTCTTGGCTTTTTTCTATTTGTTCAGCTCGGGTGCATCATTTATCAGTTTTCAGGAAAAAGCTGCAGTGACTTGGTGCATCCTGGAACATGGGAAAGACCAGAAGCCACTAAAGGAAAATACAGGGGACAGTTCTGTCATTCTTAGAGTGATGCCTAAATACCCTGAAGGTTTTTAAATGTGAAAGAACTGTTAAAGAACAACAAAGTTACAGGAGAAAATGATGCTCAGGAAGAAAGAAAAGCAATAAGCAATTCACAGGAATAGGAGAACTAGGAGATGGGAGAAACTTGCCTGATAAATTGTGTATTGTGAGGCATTGAGTGGTTTTATAACCTCCTACATGTTTGACCATGGTATATTTGCCCCAATTTCCTCATAGGTTAAAAGCTACAAAGAAATCATTCTGGTTAAGCTGAAAGGAATGGAGAAGTGGGTGGTATTTCTAGAGGAGAGGTATTCTTCACTTACTGGGAAGGTTTGAGACTTCTGCTTGCAACACGATTGGCCCTGGTTCATCTCTCTTGTTTATATTTTGAATTTTCAAGTCACATACTGAATTATGCCAAGTGACAGAAGGGAAAATGTCTGTGTGGAGCAGAGTCATGCCCCCACAAGGAATTGGCTTCCTTGGCACATCAGTGTTTTCAGGCACTGGTGACCCTCTGAGCGAGAAATGGAAAGAGGAGTGATGAGCCAGATTTCCAGACAGGCAAGCACAATTAAACATATTTGAATGTGCCTTATTTGTGCTCGTAGGGAGTTATTTGTATTTCTCTCCTGAGCAGCTTGAGCCTACTGTTACCTTCCTTAACAGCCCCACAGGGTCACTGCCCTCTTCAAGGGCCTGATGGGCTGGACCTTGCTGTCCTTCTCTGTGCCACTGCTGGAGCCCCTGACTGGGCAGAAGAGATTTTGGGCAGTGTAAGGCACCCACAGCAGTTCCAGTGGGGAAAACCCTGAGCTGGATGTGGGATATTACACAGGGTGTGGGATCTGTGCATGAGTATGGAGCAGCAAGGTGAGAGGCTCAGTGTTTACCAAAGGCTTCTGGCTGAGTGTGTTTTAGGCTGTGACTCTGATCAGGATTTTCATAGGAAGCTTCTCTCTCACTTAAAATCTGCAAGGCTGTGCACGTGGCCCTTTGCTTCTGATTACAGCAAACATCAATAGAAATGGAATCAACAGAGTGGTTTGGGCTGGAGAGGAACTGAAATCACCTCGTTCCAACCCCCTGCCATGGGCAGAGACACCTTCTACCAGACCAGGCAGCCACAGCTGCTCTGGGCAACCTGTGCCAGGGCCTCACCACCCTCACAGTAAAGATTTTTTTTACTAATATCTGAATTATCAGGTAAATCTATCTAGATTTACCAATCTAAACCTACTCTCTTTCATTTTGAAACCATTCCCCCTTGTCCTGTCACTCCAGGCTCTTGTAAAGAGTTCCTCTCCATCTTACAAGCTCCCTTCAGGTACTTACTCTTGATTTCAGCTCTCTTCTTGAGGAATAAATGATTTTGATGCCTCGTTTGACTACAGGCATCATTCATGACAATTTTATTCAAGCCCACTTGTGCCAGAACCGTAAGTTTTTGTAGAGGTGGACAAGTATTAAGAAAAATTTCTTCACTGAAAGGGTTGACAGCCATTGGAACAAGCTGCCCAGGGACGTGGTGGAGTCACCATCCATGGAAATGTTCAAAAAATGTGTGGATGTGGCACTTGGGGACATGGTTTAGTGGTGGGCTTGGCAGTGCTGGATTAATGGTTGGAATCAATGATCTTAGAGGGCTTTTCCAACCAAAATGATTCTATGACTTTTAGTTTGTCTCATTTTGTATTGTTCATACTGTTGTCCCTTTTCCCAGATGCTCAATCACGTGGCTCACTGCAGCAGGCAAAATGGTTCACAGATGCTTTTGTTGAGTTTGAAAAACTCAGCGGAAAAGCCCAAGAGGCACTGCTGTGGTAAGAAAAAGGACAATAATAGATACAGCTTTGTGGTTCATACTTTATTTACAGACACCTTTGAGTGGGTCAGTACAATCAGTTGTAAACCTTTCTTCTCCATTAAAGAACCAAAACAAGAGCAGAAATATTGCAATTTGCAAAATATTCTAAATTATTGGCAGAGTTCCATGGCTGCAGGTTATCCACCTGATTTCAGTGCCCATCCTTCTGTGGCCAGGATACATAACAAAATAAAGCAAATGGAAATTTCTTCCATAAAGGGAAATGTTGATAGGTTGCTTTTTTCCGTAATATTGATTTTTCTGAGCACAACCTTTTGTAAAAAAACCCCACAAACTCAAGAAAGTCTTTGGCTGCCTAACCCAGTCAATGACACTTAGTCCCATTAGTGGGAAAAAAAGTCATAACCATCTAGGGAGTGTCTCTTCAAGTACAGAAGCAGCTGTTGGAAGACAAGATCAACAATCTCATCTCCTACTCCAACTAGTCAGAGGTTTTGACCAACAGTGTGCTGGGCTTAACAACAGTTTGTTAAAAAAAAAAAACCCAATGAATTCTAAAGGAAATTTTAAATGTGAATAACTTTGATTTAGGAAATAATGAAAACTGTTTTGGACTGTGACTAGCCTACTGAATCCTTAATGGAAATATGTACTCCAGAGCCACTGGGAGCTTCCTACATTGGTGTGATGGAGAATAATATCACATGATTTACATTAATTGTGCATTGGGTTTGCATGGCCAGAGAGGTTCTGGATGATGAAGGATAGTTAATGTTAGCTTAGCTGCACACAGACATTTTCATAATCAGTATATTTGGAGGAGGAACATCAGAAATTTTGTAATTCTTTAGAATTTCTTCCTAGATTTGATGATCTTAGAGGTATTTTCCAGCCCTAATGATTCTGTGATTCTGAACAAATGGCATCATTTTTAGGGCCTCTGAATGCAACAGAACAGATGTGTAGCCCATTGAAGATCATCCATGCAAAGAAATCAGTGCACAAGTTGTAGAGGGATGCAGGTGTTCTTTCAAAAGCCTTCTTTGATGCTAAATACTCCAACATGAGATGGAAAGGGGGCACAAATGGCTGAGACTGAGCCTGTTGCTCAGTGAAGAAAAATTTTAAGCAAGAAAAGATGAAGCCCCCTCCCAAACATGGTGCCCTTTCCTCAGGACACAACATCCTCAACAGACCTAGAAGAGGTTATTTGCCTGGACTTGCAGCCCAAATAGCTCCTTTGTTCCTTCCTTCTAACAGAAAAAATGAGTAGGAATGGGTCCCTGAATACACCACACACATTTAGGCTCAAGTTTCAAGGTGAGAAAAGTTGCCCAGAGAAGCTGTGGGTGCCCCATACCTGGTCAGGGCCAGGTTGGATGATCCTTGGAGGAACTTGGTCTAGTGTCCCTGTCCACAGCAGGGGGTGAAATGAGATGATCTTTGAGGTCTCTTCCAGCCCAAACCATTCCATGGTTCTGTGATTCCTGCTAATTCACCTGGACACTGAAGTGCCCCTGATTCCAGACTGGGGGTTAAGGACAGACACATGAGGGAACCAGGTAAGGACATTTGTCTGTGGCACGTGTCCCCTGAGTGTTACCTGAGGTACAGAAAATACACATCACCTCCTGAGATCCTGCCAGGATCCTGAGCATCAAGGAAACCCAGTCATTCCAAAAAACACCATTTATCTCCACAAGATACTTAATCACAGAGAGAAGAAAGTAACAAACACAGATTCTAACAAAAGCACAAAAAACTATTAGGCTTGTTGCTTAAAGACTTGCATGTGGAAGCTGTTACCAGTCACCTGCAGCTTCAGCTGGCTCAGCCCCACTGAACATCCATCCCAAAAAGCAAGAGGGGCTGAGCTATGGAGAGTCACCATGGTAGGACTGATTTGGGCTAAACCACTTTGTGGCTGGATCCATGTTCCCACCTTCTGGAAGTATACTGGGTTTGGCTTCCAGAAATAAGTCTGCTGCATGGGAAATGTGATCCATGCTATTGCACACAGTTTGCCAAAGCAGCAGCCATCTGCTGGGGTTTAGAGGAGGCTGAGGAACACAGGATGTTTGCTTTCCCTCAGATGTGCTGTGGATGTGCCTCGTGTGAGCAGACTTGTCACAGTCCTAATAAAACAACTGGGACATCACACTCGAGAGGAAAGCTTGCTTTATGGGGTAAAATTAAACTTGAGCAAGATAGAAAGCACTACAAATACACATGCACTCATGCATATACATAATCATTTAAGTAAAGGTCAGCAGAAAACAGGCCAGACAGAAATTCCAAGCAAATGCAGCACTAACTTTGAGATGGAATTAAATGCTTTCCGAGGCGTCTCATGGAAACCACTCCCAAGAGAAAAAAAAACCTTACAAAAGGTAAGATAAGGAATGGTCCAGTTGCAAAATAAACCTCCATGGCAAAGATGAGATTAATTCAGATCAGCTCTCCCACGGGGGATTTGGGATTACTGACAGAACTGAAACGTGGGTGTGGATTCCCAGCGCGAATCCAAGACTTCCGCAGAGGAGACAGAGGCATTCCCTTATCACTGCCAGGGATCACCAGGGCCACGTAAGACACTCAGAGGGAGCTGGGCTCAGGTGTCTGCAGCTGCAGGGAAATGTCATCCACAACCACAGTAACTTCATGCTGCTGTGAACGTTGGCCACAAAGGGGAAACATTCCCGTGGGAGCACAGAGGATGCTGCAAATGCAGGAGAACGAACCCGAGGAGTAACCAAAGATGCAGATGGAGATGCTGGCAAACAGCATGAGCAGCAGCTAAGGTTGTTTTTGCCAGCCAGGGAAGGAGTTAAGTATAGTAAACCAAATAAAATTAAACATGCAGCAACAATGGATGCCCCACTTTTCTCTGCAAATGTCTTTTACCCTTTTTTCCCCAGGACGCAATGAGGATTTTTATAAATCTCTGTGGAAGGCAGACAACCTTGCTTATATTTCTGTCTAATGGATTGATTAAGTGAAGAATATTTCAGGTGGCAAATATTTTTGCAACTAAAATAAAAAAATCTGCATACATGGCATTGAGGTTAAAATATCCTGTAGATGATCACCAGCAGGACTAACAGTACTGGTGTTTTTTGGGGAGAAACAATTTGGATGGGATGATGGGCACTGTATGAAAGCTTTGGTGAGTATACTTGTCAGAATTCTGTCAATTTGTCAAAAGCAAAGCAGTGAGGGAACAGGGGACAAGTTAAATTGCTTACACAGATGTATCAAACCAGTTTGCTGAGTTGCAATGCTACCAGGAATTCTGAAAAAAGTCTCCAAAGTGTATTCACTGTTGTGTATCAGAATGGTAGTGTGTAACTTCCTGTAACATCCCAAAGAAAAATCACTGGATCATGCTGGGAGAAGGCTTGAGGTGGGTTTCAGTGGGGGTGGAATGACATTTGATGTGATCAGAACAGTTTGAATATCATGGAATGAAATTCTGGAGCAAAACCAGTGTACTTTGGAAGAAAGTTTAGTAACTCAGAAAGGATGCTTTAGGTAGAAGATGAAAAAAATCTATTTTCACATCTTCCAGGATGTGACTTACATAATATTTTAAGATCCTGAATGAAGCTGCAGTGAGTTTTCAAGAAGGAACCCAAGATCATAATATGAATTTGAACCTAGGTATAAATCAGAGAAAAGATAAAAAGTTACATTTTAAATTTGTTCTCAAGCAGGCATTGAACAGCATTTCCCTAGAGTATCTCACACTCATGCATCAAGATGGTGATAAAATTTCAAGAACAAAAGACTCTACAAAGATTATGGAACTAAAAAAAATGTCTCAACAGCCTATCATTAAAAGCCAGTAATTGCAAGGAATTATAATTACTCTAAAACAAACTTGCTGGGAAGTGCTTGTCTGAAGGGCTCTCATTAGCCATTGCACTAAAAGCTTTCAATATTAGAATTTCAGTGCCTAGTGTATTTTGATGAAGTACATGTGCACACCTATAGAATTGCAGTTAGAAATTAATGTGCTCTGAGGTAGGAGCTCACCTAGAAAGGCAGATATTAGAACTGAACACGACTCAGAACACACAACTCTCTAAAACATTTCTTTATTTATTTGTATGTGAGCTGAAATGGCTCAAGTGGGAGCTACAATTTCTTTGGATGTACTAAATATAGCGGAAGACAAATTTTCCAGAGGTGTCCTCTGGTGCCACTTGGTGCCCCAGCAAACTGTGGTTTTAACTTCTCCTTTCTTAAAAAGGGAAACCTCAACTCTGTTTTTGATCAGCTCTCACTCAAGTCTTGGCTATTGATTCTTGCTATAAATTCTTCCAGGTCCCACCTGACACTGGAAAATGTTGAAAATTCCCCAAGTGTGGGGACTGCACAGCATGTCACAGAAGTCACTCAATATTGACAATGTGCCAAATATTATTACATCACAGATTTCATACTGGCTCCAATTCTTCTGTATTTGCTGAGTTATCTTACCCTAAATTTGGTGTTTAGACTTCTCTATAAAGCAGACTTTTAAAGCTGACAGTGGTGCATTTTTATTTAGTATTTAGATAAGCCTCTCCATTCATTAGTATGTTGTGTCATATACGTTGCAATTAAGGCAGCCCATTAAAATATGAGAACAATTTAATCTCCTCAGTGCCCTTGAGCATCTGGTTTTTAAAATTTTGCTTTATTGAACCTATTCAAACCTTATACCTCTCTTACAGGATGTTGGAGCTTGCAATATTCCACCTTGCCAGATAACATAAGAACAAAAAATACAAATCAGTTTTGATAACTCACTGATTCACCTGTCTCCCTTCCACTGAGGATCCTGAAAAACCTCTGTCAAATTCAGCAGGAAGCTTTTTAAATGCTGAGATCAAGACCATCAGTGTGTGAATCCTCTCCTTCTGTGGGAATTGTACCAAGCCACCTTATTTCTTGGCTTTCTCCAAACTACACAGAGTCAGAGATAAGGAAGGATGCACAATGGATTTGTACAGTGGTATATTTCCTGTTTATTTGCTATTTTTTCCTAACTTTGGCATCCTCATCTCTGTTGGCCATTAAGTATGGGAGAGGCTTTAATGCCATTTCTTCTCAGTGTTTCCTTAAAATCAGTCCTATCAGAGTGCTCCTTTACAGTGAGACATCCTCATCTCTTCAAGTTTTTAAACTTCCAGCACTTGCACAGAAGAATATCAGTTATCTATTTTTGTGTGGTCTGCTTAGTCAGAAGATTATTTGTTTCTTCACTATTTTCCATCTCCATCTAATGAATTCCTGCCTTTTTCGAGGATTTATAGCTTTTGGATTTCAACTCCAGTCCCTGTCTCACATAAAGTCCTTTCTTATTGGTCATTTATAGGGCATCTGAAATTCCTGTACAGGGTCATGACAGAACTACAACCTCCTAATTTGTGTAATTTTCCACAGTGGCAAAATGATCCTCTTTGTTTACCTGACAGTGGATCTTGGAAGACTCTAGAAAATGCTCCTATTACCTTTCTTTTTCTATCCTTCCCATTCTGGCCGTATTCCTACACATCCATTCATCCCTACTGCAAACTTTGGAACCCATTAAGACTTGTATTTTAAACTCAAGTGCTGCTAGACCCCCTCTGACACTGAGCATTCCTTACAGTGCTGAGCTGAGCCACTGACTATAGAACACTTTCATTCATCATAATTTGAAAATTTAAAATTAAGTATCCAAGAGGTTAAAGCCGTACCATGAGACAGAGATAAAGCAGGTTAAAAAAAATGTTAACATGAATATTTGCCTGTCCTCTTTTACAACAAAGAGAATGAGGCATCTCTGTCTCAGCCTACTCCATCCTCAGGGTTTCTGCACTTGTGGAAAAATCCAAGAGTTTTATAAACTGCTGCTATGACCATGAGAGATGCACCAAGCTTGGGAGGGAGCTGGTGATGCTTCAGTGGAGATTGGGAAGGGCTACAGTTCACACACTTTCTGGGCACCTTCACCACACACACACAGGGGTGTTTTACTCATTTGTTCTTTCCAGGGTGGTGTTTTAAGTAGGAAAGCTGGGCCACAGTAGAAGGGAATCACCTGAAGAGGAGTTTTATGGCAGGGTATATATTGGTTTGTAACACATTAAATGCAGAGATAACTGAGGAGACAGAACCAAGGGGTGGTTTGGGTTGAGAGAGACCTGAAAGATCATCTCATTCCAACCCAATGCCATGGGCAGGGACAATTTCCACCAGACCACGTTGCTCCAGGCCACATCCAACCTGGCCTTGAACACTCCCAGGGATGGAGCAGCCAGAGCTGCTCTGGGCAACCTGTGCCAGCACCCTAACAGCAAAAAAAACTTTTGTAACACATAATGTAAATCTATTCTCTTTCAGTTTGAAGCCATTCCTCCTTGTCCTGTGACTACATGCTCTTCAAAAAATCCCTCTCCATCTTTCTGGTAGGCTCCCTTGAGGGAGACTTGATCACAAAGCAAAAAGCACAAGCCGAGCTCATTTCTCCAGACTCTGACATCCCCCAGTGGCACAGGGGACCACAAACACACGTGGCTGTTTCCAGGCAGTTTCAGGGGCCCTGTGGGTGCTGCCCCAGGAGCAGGGGGAGCAGCAGAACCTTCTGAGGCAGTTGTAGGTGACAGTTGGGGCAGGCAGGGACAGTTGGGGAGGGGAGTTGGCCCAGCAGTGCAGCAAAAAAGCCCAAGGAAGGTAAGAGGCAAACAGGCAGTGAAGGAAAGCCAACAAAAATTCAGAAAACTTGGCTTAAAGGAGTGCCCGGGGCCTGGAGGCAAGTTAAGACGCTGGGGGAGGGGAAGAAAGTAGGAACAAACCCATGAATTGGGGAATCAGTGAGAGCAGTGGTGTGCTGGAGGAGGCAGCTAGCAAGCTCCTACTTATCTTGCCATGTTGACTACAGAAACAGACTCCAAATGACGCAGTGTCTATAAACAGAGAGGAAGAATTAGTTCCCACTCTGGTAGTTGTGTCTATGACCCTAAAATGCTTACCCCACACCCACCAGGAATTCAGTTCCTGAGGGCACTGACAGTGCTGGGGCACAGCTGATACCAGGAGGAGCAGGAGGAAGGAGTAACAAGCACTTGCTTATTATTAGAGAAACGTGGTGAGGCAATTGCAAACACTGCCTGAAAGCCAAACCATTCCTCCCCAAAAGCAGAAACATGAATCAGGAGTCAACTGCAGTGTAAACAGACTTAAGTAGAATTTAGCTTTCTTGTTACATGTGAATTGGATTCAAAAGTAAACAAAAAAGTCTCAGATTGTGCCCTTTCAATCACAGTGATGGAGCAGGACAGTTCCTTTGATGTGGCATTCCACAGAGTTCATTTTTGTTAAAAGATGTATCAGAAAAGCCTTGTTCACATGCTGATTTGCCTCTTCAAACAGCTCTGCTGCTCCCTCCATAACACTTTCTCTGGCTGGTCTTTTTCCTGATGGTCTGAATAATTAGTTCTCTGGGGAGATCAAGTCTTTTCTTGCTTCCTAGTATTGGGACTGGGAATATCTGGACTAATCCCATGGTACCCTGATAATGTTCCTTTTGACATAGAGGAGATCCTTTATGCAGCATTATGTGACCCTTCCTGCAGACAAATCCATGTCACATGTGCCAGGTGAAACAAGCTCCAGCCAGATCCATTTATGTTTATCACTCAGTACAGCAGGACTTCCACAGTGGTATCTCTGCAGCAATCCTGTTTGATAAATCTGCTCTGCAAAGAGCAGAATGCCAGTGTGGATGAGAGCTCCCTTTTCCTGCCTGGGTGGCCATAACAGATGGTCTATAGTGGAACTCCAGTCACACAAAAAAATGTGAAGTGGCACAAATTTGAGTCACTGGTACAAAAATCTCTCTTCTGGAGGGCTCTTGACTGCTGTTCCGACTGTCTGGGTGCTAAAAAGCAGAGCTGAACTGGTGAGAAGCTGGCCCTGAAAATTCCTTTCCAGCTATTTTTAAAAAGGCCTTTTGTAGGAGAGTGAGGCAGTGTAAGTTTTAAAAAGGATAGGTTTGTCTTGTACCTTTGATAGCAATGGAAAAACACTGATCAAAAGGATTTATTATTGCTTGTAGATCTTCAGGAAGGGCTCCAGGTACTGAATGTGCACATATTTTCATATATATGCCCACACACTTGTATGGGAGATGTTGGTCATGTGAACTTTTATCTGAAGAAAGTTAATTTTTATTCTTGCAAATTGGTATTACATGTATTTATACAAATACATACATAAATATATACAGATATATATCTATGTAAAATACCTGTAGCACTCAGTTCCTCTCCATCTCTGCTTGGGATTCACCTAACCCTTTTCAAAGTAGCAATTTTAACAAAATACAGGCTAAACAGTAAAAAGGAGAAGGAGAAATAACAGTACCCCTTTGAAACATCAGCAGTTTTACATTCATATCTAATGTTGTGCTCTGAAATCTCACCACAGATGAGGACTTCACGGATTAAAGTAGAAAAAAGAAAGCAACCAGGATATAAATGGGAAGCCTACTGTGTAAAATCTGATGGCCACGTGACAAAGAAAAGGTAAGATTTCTGTTTATTCCCTGATAAAGCCTGTATTTTTTCTTGAATTGTTACTGTCCAAACATGACCTGATATAAAACACTTCATAAAAACGCTTTACACAGCCAAAATGGACCAAACAGACCACATGATGACCATCTAAGAGATGAATTAGCTGAATGAGTTATTTACCAGCTTGTTCAGCTGTACTGAAGAAATAATTCTGTAGTTACTATACAAACTCAGAACGAAGAGTAAAATCATCTGTGTGCACTGGACAGTGGACTTGGACAGCACTGTTGATTTTTATCCCTTCTGTGGCAGTTATTTTAATGGATACCCACATCACAGGCTTCAGTTTTTGATTTTTGGTGTTTTACAAAGATGGATTCATCTCATACTCGGAAGACTGGAGCACAATCATGTAAAATGTCTTGCTCAACTGCACCTAAAGTGCCAGTGCAGCCATCAGGCTGTGCTAGAACCTCCCTTCTGCAGAGTGTGCTGCCAGTAACTTTGTGAGCTGCTCATTGCACTGTTCACATCAAAAGCAGCACACAGGACAGTGAACAGAACTGAGGCATTCTGAGCTATCAGGATTAAACACATGGAACAGCAAAACATATACAAATAGAGGTTCTGTCCCTCCCTAATGGATGTTACAGTGTTTTTGCCATATTTTATCTTATCTTGGTATGACTCTGACCCACATTCTTCGTTACCCACCCTGGTTTGCATATAGATTATTTTAGCTGGTTTAGTTTAAGCAAATTTAAAGTTTTAAATATCTACAAACACATACAAATCACTCTTCTAAGTTTAGAGTTGCACAACCCATTCTGTAACTGCGGCACAGTTCAATCTTAGTTTTGCTTTTTTAAATACAATTCTTCTGAGAAGTGAAATCGATTTACAGAGGATGACAAATTCTCCAGTTCTCTGACTTAACATCACGTGGAATATCCTTTTAAAAGATGCCTTGACTGCTTGATTATAAAATAAAAATGAAGGTATAGCATTAGGGCTGTTGCAGGAAATAATTTCTCAAGCAGCATTACTGTCTACTTGAGGGAGAAATACCCGGCTTGGGAGGTCAGCAGAAATGGATGCGGGGCTAAAAGAGGTCAGCAAGATTGTGAATACATCAGACTGACTCAAAAGCATTTGTATTGGCATGTGCAAACAGGAATGGGGCCTGTGACAGGCAGGACAGCAGATGCTGGCTTTGTTGAGGCCTTAATTTTAGTAATGTCCAGCCTTGGGTGCTACAGTTAAAAAAAAAAAAAAGACATGAATGACTTTGAGACAATACAAGAAGACATAAGCATCTTACGAGGTTTAAAACTGTGCCACACCAGGAAGGATTGAAAGGAAGCAAAATGGCATTGTCTATAGGTTAAAAAAAAATAGAAGAGACATGTATCTTAAGATATAAAGAGGCATTTTGAGAGATGAGAGGCAAAAGCACTCACATCCATGACAGTAACACTTCAGTGGCCATGAGCTTTTAACTAGTGTTCCAGGTTCTTCAACAGGAGCTGGATCAGGGAACTGGCTGAAAATTAGCAGTTTTGAAAGTAGTTTGACAACAGCTTAAATGACTTTAAATCAAGTCTGACACAGTCTCACTTCCTCTGTTATGCCAAAAGCTGAGTCAGGAAGCTGAGTAGGACAACAACTAGATATCCTTTGCAGGGTTAGTAATGTTGAGAGGATTCAGTACTTGCACAAACAGGAGGGATGTGACTGACCTACCAAAGCAACCAGCTCTCCAACTGCCTTTGAGCTAATTTCCTAAGAAAAAGACTGTACATCTGAGAGATTTGGTCATGGTAACACAGAAGGGCTGCTACTCATAGACGTCACTTTTTTTTCCTGACAGAAATACAGGTGAAACTGTGGAGGCTGTTTTAAAACATAACATTGATATCAACACCATTACAGAATCACACAATCAATTAGGTTGGAAGAGTGGGTTACTCTGAGATAGAGTCCAGCCTGAACACCACCTTGTCAACCGGACCACGGCACATCCAGTCCTTCTTTAAACACCACCAAAGACAGTAACTCCACCAATCTCCCAGGGCAGCCCATTCCAATGTCCAATCACCCTTCCTGTACAGAAATTCTTTCTAATGTCCAACCTAAACCTCCCCTGGCTCAGCAGGGATGTTCCCTGACATGCCCTACTATGTCCCTTCATGTCTGTCCCTTGTTGTCTGAGAGAGGAGACTAAACCCCTGGCTACAACCTCCTTTCAGGGAGTTGCAGAGCACTAAAATGATCCTTGAGCCTCCCCTTCTCCAGAATAAACATCCCCAGCTCCCTCAGCTGCTCCTCACAGGACTCGTGTGCTTCAGACCCTTGCCCAGCTTCGTTACTCTGTAGCCATTAGATGCATTTTGGGAAAACCCCCCAACAAAACCAAACAAACCAAACTCATCAAACATCAAGCCGTCGGGTAGATAAATTTAAACAAAATTTATGATATTTGCTATCTACATATATATGCTATCTACATATACATATATATTTGTGTATATATACATACACAAATATACGCTATCTACAAGCAGTCGTTGTGCCGGTCCCTGGTTCCAAGTATATTTAAATATACTTGGGGGTAACAAAATATAAAAAATATAAAGTGATGCAGACAGCGATCACACACTGGGCTAAGAAGCCCAAGGGTGCAGAGCTGCAGCGGAGAAAAGTGAGGGGTGCAGCCGCTGCTTCCCAAAGGAGGGAACTGCCGGCTCGGTCCCTGCGGCTGCACCCAGCGCGGCCCCTCGCCCGCAGTCCGCCCCGGGAAGCGGCTCTGCGCCCCCCGAGAGGCTCCGACGGGGCTTTACCTCAGCCTGAGCGCGGTTCCCCCTCGGCAGCTCCGTGTTTCGCTGCTCAGCCGACGGGCCCCGCCGCTCTCCCGGCCGAGGGACGCGAGCAACGCGCGGCCGAGGGAGGCGAGGGAAGCGCGGGGCC
>JBBMKD010000216.1:55523227-55697078 GCA_037834095.1 Argya squamiceps
GGCGAGAACCGCACTCGGGCCGCCGCCGCCGCCAGGCATCGGCCGCGCTCCGCCAAGGCCGCCGCCGCCTCCCTCCGTCTCCGGCTTCACTACCAGGAGCGTCAAGGTAACTCCATCGCCGGCCCGGCGGTGCGGGAGGAGGCGCGGGGGGCTGCGGGAGGACATGTTCCAGCTGCGGAGATCCCGTCTGGAAATGACAGCCGAGAGCGTATAATTGCGCCTCTGCTCCCTGTTCCCCGCCGATATCCGTCGGTATTTTCACTTCCCCCCCACCCTCTCCCCCCCCACCCCCGGGACCGGCGGATCTGATGAGCGTGGCTTCGTATTTACCAAAATACTCGGGGAATAGAGCGGAGGGAAGCAGGGAGCGGTGGCCGGGTTTGCAGCTTTCCCCCTCGCACACAATAAATAATCTCGGGCTTTATTCCCCACGACCCCCCTCCCCCCCACTGTTGGTGGAAACAGAGTATTTCCCTGTGATAGTGTATATGCAGGGCAGCGAATGTTCATTTGGGGAGACGAAAAAAAAGATCAGTGTTTACTGTAAGGTTGTTAGGCTGGATGTAGTCTTGTTGAATTAGAATTAGGTTTTAATAATTTATAAAGCAGGTTAGGGAAACTGTTACTAAATTTACAGCAGGGAACTGTCAGTAAAGCTCCTTGCTGACACAATGATCCTGCAGTTTAAGTGATCTACTTTAGTCGCTGTCCATTATTATTATTTTTTGTAATTTAATTTGGAGAGTGTGCAAACATTTCTGCAGGGATGGTTACACTTTAATGATGCACGTGATGAGGAGGGGAAGCTTTCTGATGAGATGAGATGGGGCCAAACCGATTCAGGTTTAGGGAATATATTTTTGCTGATATTTTCAGAATTTGGTTTATGTAACAGGTAACTTTGTGTGTTTTTTGGTGGACTGTTGAAATCTTGGAAGTGGGTTACTAAAGTACAGGCCATTCTATTCCAGTTTATCTGACTTTTTTATTTATTATTCTTGGCTGGGGCCTGAATGCCCTGGTGATGGTGGCTTTTTTTTTTTTTTTCACCTGGATGATGAACAAGACCAGTTTAAGGTATGGGTTCATGTTGCTGATAATATATTATATTTAGAAAGCCTAAGCTGGTAGTGAAAGAATACCTCAGGAGAAATCAAAAAGATGGACTAAGGGGTTTTTTTCATTATTGTAATGCCAGCTGCACAGTTCAGCTTCTGGGTGCTGGACATGCTTCCTTGAAGAAGCTGTGGAGTTTATACTCCATTTTTGATAGATTCAGTGCACCTATATGTAATTTTGCATTAAATAGTTCTTATCTTTTGGAGCTTGTTTACACTGTTGCAACAAATCATGCTTTCGAAAGCTTTTCTTACTAAAGACCAAATAATGCTTGTTTCAGGGGATTTAGTAATCTATGAAGCACGGGAGTACACCAGATATTTCAATAAAAATAATAAGTACTCGAAAGCGTTCTGTGCGTTGTGGAATCAACTTCTTGTAGCACACGAGTCACTTTGGTAATTGAAGTCAACAGACAGTGGGGATGAGTAATGCTTTCCAAGGACACGTTCTGAGACCCTGATCCTGCAAATGCTTACGCCGATGCTTAACTTCGCTCGGGCGTCTGTCCTGGCCGAAATCAACAGAGCTGCTGCCCTCCTTAATGGTCGTGTCATTAATGCAGATGAGGCCGCTGATTTCAGTGGAGCTGCTGCACATGCTGCTGGAGTTAACTGTGCACCCAGCTGCTTGTAACCGTGTAGGCCTGAATTCCTCCTGTCTCCTCTCCCTTGAGTATTACTCATGTATTTCATCAAGCTCTGATGGGCCTTTTTAACAGACAGGACCAGACTGGTAAATAAAATAGGTGGATGCATTAATTCAGTGGTACAGAACCAGCTGCAGGAGTACCACCAAGGCAGGTTTTGTAGGAAGAAGCAATGCCTAGTGCTTAGGCCGGCCGAAGTTGGGAAACAAACAAACTTTTGCTTGCAGAAGCTTTTTTTGGCTCTCTGCCTCTCCCTGCAAACCTTGTCTGTCTCATGCCCTAAGAGCAGTTACAGCTACCACGCTGCCAGTCATCCAGAAATGCCAGGACATGGAATAACTACGTGTAAAAGGACTCACAGGAAAATAACTGAGTATTTCTGAAATGGAGAATAAAGGAGTAATATGTACAGTTTCTCAGTGTTAGTGAAATTGTGAAACACACCAGTACTTTCTACTGTATTTTCTTAAATTTCTGTAGAATCTTGTAGGTAGGTGTGGCAAATAAATGGAATTTTTGTTCTGTCCTGTGCATTGAGTGACCTTAATGCCAAAAAAACCGTCTGTACCTTTTTGTGTACCCATTCTTTAGCAGAGTAAGTTGAAATGACTTCATCTCAAAGAATGCATAATTTAAAGGTACGGTCAGGTCTACAGGTGTATGAAGTTCTGTTCTGACAAAGTTCTGAATGCAGTGATGTCAGTATTAGGTCTGAAATTTTTGGCCAATGGGAGATAGATAAAAAGGTAAGCAAGGGGAACTACTACACTAATAATTAAGTTCCATTAAGCTTATTGCATCCATAAGATGGGTTAGATCTCTTAACAGTTCATCTGTGTGAGTTTTCAACAGGAGAGCAGTGCAGGAGGAAGATATTTGGAAAATTTAGGTTAATCTTTACCCGTTTCACTCATTTGGAACACCTTTTTAACACGTGCTTTCCTTCAGTAGGGATATGTCCTCAGCACCAACTACTCCTCCATCAGTGGATAAAGTAGACGGATTTTCTCGGAAGTCCGTCAGAAAAGCCAGACAGAAGAGGTCACAAAGCTCCTCCCAGTTTAGGTCTCAGGGCAAGCCTATCGAGTTAACTCCCCTGCCTCTGCTAAAAGGTAAGATCAAACACAGTTTTTAATAAATAAAACAATTTTTGCTGAATAAAACAACCAGCTTTTAAAATCGAAGTATTCTATCGTGAGGAATTACAGGGAAATTTTGCCAGCGTTGAGAAATGTTTCATGCCAGATGTATATATGTATTTAAGCTCCACAAAATATTTTATCTGTGGCTTGAGGGTGTGGTAATTGTTTGCAATACTTCTGAAAGTTTTCAATGCTGATGTTAACCCGTACCATGGCTTGAATTTTCAAGGCTCTCAGGCTTTGTCCAGGAGTGTTCTGCTTTGTGAATCCTCAGCAGCTGACATAAATCAGCAGTAATTTTGGTAAGGTTAAATGGACTTGTGGGCCAAAGGAAACTGGTTTTTAGTATCTTTCCTTGGTGTGTGGATCTGCACCCTGTGATATTGGTGCCAACTGCAGCCCCTACAGCAAGAGAGGAGGTGGGATCCCCTCTCATACCATTTGTGCATGGATAGCTCCAGGTCCTGCCTTCTGCTTGATTTTGAAATGGAATGGTCCCATGAGCTGCAGCCTCCCAAAGGGAAAGATGCTGCCAGTCTGGTCTTAGGCAAGGCCCTACTGTTTTGAGATCTTGCATATCCCAGTTGGTTGAGTTTCTGCTGGCAGATTTAACCTCTGAGAAGGAAAAATATGATCCAGCATACTGCTCTGAAAAGGATGCCAATATTTCTGTGATACCTTGAATGCTTCCCCTGAATTCTGGTTGTCACTGAATTTTGGTACAAGTACAGGCGTCAAAAGCACCTGTCAGAATATTGGGTGAGGAAGGGGAAATCACCTTTCAGAAGTTTTCAACACTGACTTCTCAAATGGTTTGTTTACTTCTGTGTGTTTTTTTCATTGCTATTCTTCATTTCTTCCATAAGTAGTGAAAATAGGCATGGCTGGTGCTGATAATTCTGGAAAATAGGAAGTTTATTAGGTTTAATACTGTCTCTGTCCCTTTTCTTCATTTTTGGGCTTCCCCACATTCTCTCACCTACGTTGTTTGACAAATTGGTTAATCAGGGTATTGAAATGTGTAATAAATGTGGAACTGCACTTTGGTTAGTTCTCAACCCCACTTCATAAGGACACAGTAGTTGCAAAAAAAAAAACCCCAATCCCCAACTCCCCCAAAACATCTCTCACCTTAATGTGTGTCTTTAATTAAAAGTAGGATTCTAGGATTAGTTCCAGTGGAGTTGTCATTAAAATCCTGTGGGCTTCTTTCTGTGACTCCCTGTAAGAATGCACAAATGGAATATCCTGAGTCAAGTGAAAGGTGCACCCAGCCTCCCTCACTGTGCCTGGTGGTGACTTTTATTCAGTATTTCTCAGTTTAGGGTTGGTTGGTTCCACTGGATTTGACTTTATAGTCTGCAGTGAATATTATTTGTGATTCTTTGGTGATCCTGTGCAGGGTCAGGAGTTGGACTTCAGTGATCCCTGTGGGTTTCTTTCAACTCAGGTTTTTCTATTATTCTAATTTTTTTTTCTCTTTGTTGTTGAACTCTTTTGTTGTCTTGTGACAATGTAATAAAAAAGCAGATGCTTCTTTGAAATCATTTTAAAGCTCAGTTTTACACTTTGCAGGTAATTTTTGATACACAGATTATTTCATACCAGTTGCTGTGCTTGGGGAGGTGACTGGAGTTTATCCTTTGGCTTAAACGATGGGATTAGTGGAAAACACTGTGATTTGTATTTGTACAAATGAAGAAATTGGTGTTGTAATTATTTCACTCTATTCTGTAGCCCCATTCAGGGAGTAAACCAGGCATGGGCACAAGCATAAGTAAAACAGTGAGAACCTCACCTTGCAGAAACACAGGAGTGGCTGAGTGCTTGATTTGCCTACTGCAGCCAGTCCTGAGGACTGAGATACAAAACTATAATGAGATAAAACAAACAGATGGGGGGCTGAGAGTGTTGGTGAGACATTTATGATTAGTGTCATGATGAGTTACAATGGTCCAGCTTCAAATTAAGAATCTGATCCTGGGAGTTAGTTTTCCCTGTTTGCCTTAATGTGGATTCCCAGGGGCAGGGGTCTACCTGTGCAGATTAATTTGTGGGATTTGGGCCCGACAGTCTCTCCAAACAGCAGTGCTGTTGGTCCCTGCTGAAGGGACACTGGCAGCTAAAAACCATGCTGCTGTTTGGAAATATTTTTGACCTACATTAATATTTGTAAAAGTCAGGATTGTTAAGTCTGCAAGAAACGAGGGAATTATTTTCTCCTGTTTTTTTCATACTTTTCTTGGTGAATTTCATGAAAGCATTATTTTTTAGCTCTTAGGTTTACACTTCCCTTCCAACAAGTGACCAGTCTTATTACTTCTGTCCAGTAACCAAAGGATTTCCAGTTTTATCCGGGAAAATTTTGTCTTTTAAACTAAAATAGAGAAGAGATACCAGCAAAACAGCTCTTTAAAGTCTCAGAAAACTGAATTTAATTTGTACAGTTGATAAGCTTCCTGGTTTGGGTAAATTTCAAGTTTAATTAAACCTCTTAAGAAATATTTCAGTATGGGAAATTCTTAAGAGGACAGACCTCAAATTCATATTCATCAGATGTATTTCATATGCATGATGGAGGGGTTTTGCTTACATGAACAAACATGCTATGCTCCCTTCTGTTTTGTGTGTTTTGGGGTTTTTTTTAATGGATATATTGCATATTGACACTGGCAGGCTGCCTTATCTCAAACAGCACTTTATGGCCTTCAGTACCTTCTGTGATTATAAGAATCATGTATGCAGAAAACTGGGTAACTGCTTGGTCCATTCCTTGGAAGTTTTTATACTCTGCCTGTCACCATAATGATCTGAGCACCTTCCAGTAGTGTATTAAGTGATGTGACTACACATCTGTCACATCTTATCTGTTCTCCTTCCTTTCCCTAGGGGCAGAGTCACATATAGTGAAATGGCTTGTTTTGGTAGTGTTTTAATGCAGTCTGTTGCCTTCTGTGAGCATACACGCCTGTATTGCAAAAACAGATAGATAAACCAGCCTTGTTGTTGTTCATCTGGTAATAAAAATATTTTGGTAAAGAGAAATAGGAGAGATGCTATGTTTTGATGCTGTTTGCAAGTCTGAAGGATAAGCTGCTATTTAGGAGATGGAATAGAAACAGCTGGAATTTTCAGGGTTGCTCATTTCAGAAGAAAAAGAATGGAGAAATGAAGTTGTTACTCTTGTATTTTTTCAGAAAAGTGTGTGTATGGTATCAGTTTGTAAACAAACATTTAATGTATTTGGAAAAAAGGTCTTCTTTCTGAGGCTCTGATGGTCTGAGTTCAGGCTTTCAAAAGCCCCAAGTCAAACAACTACTGTTTGCCTAGAGTAAAGACTTAATTCTTTAGATGATTTCATTATATTTTTATTTATTGTATTGGGACTAAATCTGATATGAAATTATCTTTTAAAATCTGACTGTTGTCCAATGTAACACTTTAAACCCAGTGCTTGCTCCTTTGTTTCAAGGGTAGAGGAATGGGATGGGAAGTGCACGTGGGAGTTGTGACACAACTCATTTTGCCTGTGTGTGCTCTCCTGTGTGTTTCTCACATGCATTTTTTGAAGGTTGCATGCTTTTCCCTGGTGTATTTTGCAGTGCATGATGGATTTTGGCTTTACTTTAAAGAGGCTGCTGATATCACCCAGGCTGACAGGTGCCTTAGGTAACTGGCTTGTGGCAGAGCAGTCCTGATGAAGGGATTTTTTTGGGGATTGAGTAATTCCATCTGTGTGCCTTAGATTCCCTCCCAGGTTTGCTAACCAGGTTTGTGGTGTGCCTCAAATCTGTGCTTGTTCTGTAGAGGAAAACAGGATTGTAGATGCATTGGATAGGTGTATTATTTATTGGAGGGCTATTTTGCTTTCATTTTGTATAGCTGCTCTTTTTACTTAGAAGTCTCTAGAGGTGGATCAGCAGGAGTGCAATGTTAGAAAGCATTTGGCTGGAAAAAGAGTACATTGTAGTGCTGGACATGTGAAAACAGAGCAATTTCAGTATTACCTGCAAAAGGGGGAGGGGGAGTTCCTTTATGTTCCTGCCTGGTGTCTGTAGAGGTAGGGGAGTGTTCAGAGGATGAAAACATACACAGAGATGGTTGAACACATCATGTGTCTTATGAATGCACATTTAGCATCATGAGAAATTGCACAGAAAAGCTGCCTGCAGCTCACAGCATCATTCCCATCCCCCTTGCCCTCATTACAAATACAGGAGTTAGGCAAAGCAAACCATCCAAAAGGGACACTGTTAATTGTTAAATCATTTGTATCCCATTTTTGTAATTCAAGGTGTGGGTTTTTTTCCGTCATCCTTCCACATTTTTCAATGATTTAATATAAGCAGTGAAGGTTACTTTCATGTTCTCTGCAACTATTGTATATTTTTGTTGAAGAAATCTCAAAGTATGATTTTTATTTTTAGATGATTTTTCCTCCTTAAAATAAGCACTCAGAGCAGAAGTTCCCTGTCAACAATACCAATTGCTTTGCTACCTCAATATTATGAAATTTATTGAGCTTCTAATACATTTATCAGATAGTTTCCATGGCATTAAGGAATTGGTGTAGTGGCAACAAAAGAGCATTGCATAGTTAAAAAGGAAAAAATCTTTCTACTTGCTATTTGCTTTTGATCATTAAATTATTTCCCTATAGCTGGGATCTTATTATAAGCTTTTCTTATGAATCTTATCTATAGGTCAAATGCTGAAGTTCCTAAAGAGTAAAAAATCCTAACAATTCTAAAAGACTCTTGACTGAGAACTGCGAGATGTGCACCTTCTTGTCCAAATGCAGTTACTTTTGAATTTTTAAAATATTCCTTTATCATAAAAAAGTCTGGCCTTGTCAGACCTATAGATGCCACCTAAAACTCTTTGTATGGGAAATAGTTATGATTTGAGTTGTAGAAGAAACACAGAGATTCTGTTTTGGCTTCCATGGGAGCTGCCTCCTTAACTTGTCTGTGCTGCTCTTCATTTGAGAAATTTGGTATGTTTTGCAGATATCAGATACACAAATATCAGTAAACTGTTAATAAAATCACCAAGCTAAATGCTTTCTTCTCATGTATAAACAGGAATTTAGGGTCAGAGTGGTTAGGATTCTCAAAATAAAATTCAGTTTTATTTACAGAATTAGAAATAGATCTTAGGACTCCTGATTTATTGCATGGAAGAAACACTGGAACATCGTTTGAGCTGTGTGTACATGATTCAGGGATGAATCCTGGAACTACTTCTAGGAATTTTATGTTTGTTCTGGTTGATATAAATCTGGACATAATAGGCCATCTCTGTGTAAGATTTGGGAACGGGGCCACAATCTCAAAAGGAAGAAGGACTTAGGCCATTTAATTTTTTTAAATGAATATGTATGATGTTCTAGTCATAAGTAATAAATTTCTTCACTTTTTTTGTGCTCTTGTCAGCTGGTTTTTGAGTATGCACTTAACTTTCTTCATGATCTGCTTATGTCTGTTGATTGTAGAATTTTTTTTCTAATAATCTTAAAGGTTTCTAACGGAAAGGCAATACACTAATTACTAATTTTTTTGTTGTTGTTGTTTGCTTGTTACTGTCCCCCACATTGGGAATGTAATTTTGTAGGGCAACATTGATAAAGATTGGTCATGTTAAATAAGAGAAATACCCTCTTATCTGAACAGTGTGTGAATGAAAGTGCACTTGGTGAGGAATTCTGTCAGCTTACCCCTGATCTTGTCAGTTCTCTGTATTCATTTCTGAGTCTCTCTAGGACTGGCAATTTTCCTATGGCCAGAGTGGTGGTGGGTTATTTTTTGGTTTTTTGGGGGAAGGTGGTTTTGTTTTGCTTTGCTTTTGAAACCTCCAGTGTCATTGTTTTACTTCTGGAATTTCTCAGTCTGGCTTCTGGAAGTGTTTAGTGATGATGATTCCCACCTTTTCCTTTTCTTTTTTCTTTTTAATAATTTTTAAAGTGAAGTAAGTTGTAATTATGTAAAATGTATTTCTGTACTCTTCACAAGATTGAGTCTAAAACCTTGATAATTTTCTGCAGGATGTTTAGACTTTATCATAGAAGCACAGAGTCACAGAGTGGTTTGGGTTGGAAGGGACCTTGAAGATCATCTCGTTCCAGCCCCTGCCATGGGCAGGGACACATTCCACAGACCAAGTTACCCAAAGCCCCATCCAACCTGGCCATCATCAGGAAAAACTTTTGGTTTCAGTCTGTTCTTGCTCAGTATGTCCTTATGACATTTCCCAGTAACACTTATCTCTCTAATAATATTGCCATTTTCTTTTCTGTGCCCAAGTGTAACCCTGTGAGTCTGTAATAAAACCTCCTGTTTCTGTAATAAGTACCTCCTTTATATTCCTTTCCTGAAGTACCTTCAACAAGTACAAGTTCTGATTCAGCCAAGCTATTATTTTTATATAGTGCACATGATTGTTGAAGTATAGTGCTGCCTTTATAATTGATTATGTTATGGAGCTTTACTGTTGTAAAAGAGCACATTTTCCATATCTCTGGAATTATGTGTGTATTTATAAAATCTGTATTTGTGTCTATTAAATGTGTGTAATATATCTGTGTATATAAATAAGCTATAGATATAACTAATGTCTTATGCAAAGTTTAGGTTTTGAGTTTATTTAATTTTCTCTTCTGTTTTTAAAATGGAATATTGCTTCTGTTCATTGGTAGAGCTTTATAGTAAGGCAGCAGTCCTTTCACATTCATCCATTGTAAGCTGCTGCCTCCCTGAGAAAAGAGCACTTTCATTAATGCTTTCTGGGGAGTGGGAGGAGGACACACAACTATTTTTAGGTTCAGGGTAACTTCCTTTCACCTACAGTTTTTTCATTCAAGTTATTACTGTTTCTTTGGCTCAATCAGACAAAAATCCTTCATAACAGAGGAGAGGGCTTGAGGAGTTCAGGGAGTTTGGGCAGGGTGGGTATTTTTGAATTACTGTAATCTTGATAACTGTATAACTCACAAATATCAGCAAATGGGCTCATTTTGCTTCACTAGAGGTTAAGAGAAATCTATTAGAAAAATACTAGAATCTTCTTTCAGCTGGATATGGCATTATTCCTTTTCCTTTAAAACCTCCCTGGTTGTGTCATTCTGGCTGCAGGTGCAGTGACAGCAGGGTTTTTTCTGGTGGCAGAACTTCTTTGAGAAGTTCTGGAGCCAAGTGTGGCCTCTCATCTGCTGAGAGAAGTGTCTGTGGGGCCACAGTGTAAAACAGATTGTTAGAAATGTTCCACCTCCTCCTGATTTTAGTGATGTGCTTGATCCTGTGTCCTCTCAGACATTTAATTCAGCAGATCTGCAATGCTGGTGGATATTTATGTAGGGTTGATAGTTTCTGTGTCTCTGGTTTTCTGATTTAAGTAAAAAATAGAGCAGCTACAGTCTGAGGATCTTTCAAAAGCATTTCAAAAGATAAGGCAGCTGTCCAAAGAATCAGTGTAAAATACTTTTCTGCCCTTAGTTGTTGCACTTGGTTGGAAATTTTGTCTGTTTTCAGAGAAGTCTTGAAGCCAGACTGAAGGCTAATGGAAGGCTTTTCACCAGTATTGTTTTTCTAATTGTTATATTAAACAAATCTAAGAGTATATACATCTTCAAAATTATACACGTGTCAGTATCAATTTAGTTTTGAATTTCCTGTAGGAAGTTTATTTTTCAAGTCACACTATGTTTCATATTTACCATTGTTTTTTTTCTTGAAAGCAAAGTATTTAAAATTTTATTTTAAAACACTTAAACATTTTTAATACATTTTATAAAAACGGATCATTGTTTTGTATTTATTCTTATTGATTTTTGCCACTCTTCTTCCTTTCCAATATGTATGACAGATTCTTAACTGTGGTATTTTCCTTGTGTGTGAAGTGCAATGTCCTTCCTGTAGCATCTGCAAGAGTCTGGGGCAGAGAAGGAAAATAATACATCAGAGTTGCTGTGCCTGGTTAAATGGGCAGAAAGCAGAAAAAGTGAAATGGATCATTTCTGGGTAGCTTCCTAAAAGAAAAATTAGAATATCAGATGGCTGTAAAGTCTGTTTTACATGGTTGGACATGGTGCCAACTCTTCTGTAACAGCAGCTTCTTGTGTTCCCCGGGCTGAAGAGCTTGTTCTAATACCTTAATGTTGTACTTGAGAACTGAGTGAGTTACAAGAGATGTGGAGACAAGCAGCCTGCTGTTAGGGTTAGAGAAGTTTGTATGTAATTAGGGTGTTTCTGAAGATTTCTGTGAATTGGAAAAGGTGCATCTCCTGCAAAACTTGAGTTGAAGATTTAGCTGTCCTTACTTGATGGTATTTTGCAGAAGCTGAAGTAAACCATCAGTGGTATCTCGGGGGTGATGAGTAAATCCTGACGCCCGTGTGTCCCTGCTGGTTAAAAGTATCAGTTTTAGAGCTTGACCCCCAGCAGGAGATATGATAAGTTACTCAGTTACAACAATTGTTATTCTGAAAAATCAGATACCATCGTGAAGAATAAGGTTAAGTTGAACTTGTGTGTTTTCTGGAGACATTCTTTGCTGTCAGATTTTGATTAAAACAATGAAATTCATGTAAGTTGCATGGTTATCTGTTTTATGCTTTTCATTGTAAAGGGTGGCTGGGCATAAATGTAGTTGGGTAATGGGGGAAGCATTTCTTTATGTCTTCTTTTATCATAAGCTTAAGGACATCTGTCATTAGAATTGTTAGTGAGTTTCTAACTCTTTTGAGGAGTATCAGAAAAAAAGTTTGTGTCATTAAGAAGAAGAAGTAACTGTAGTTTGTGTTGGATGTGGTCTGTAGTTTTCTGTGGGATTCCTGGAAGGTTTTCAGGAAGTTTTAGGGATACATTGTATAGGATGTATTTTTTCATGATGCTTGTGATACAGCTACCTAGTGAGTTGTGCTTTTGTTGTTTGGGATTTCTGTGCTTCTTTGCAGTGTCATGAGTTTGATGTTATTATGACTTCCTTGGCTTTTTTTTTGCATGTGATTGTACTGAGCTTGGATTTTCAAGTTTTACACTGTAGGTGGTAGCAAATTTGTTTGTTGCTTTCATTGCTTGTGTCATATGGATTATGCTGCAAAGGAAATCTACTGCAAGGTAAATTTCTCATATTACAAATTGGTACTGTGGATAGTCAGAAACTGAGGGAAGGATGATTTTAGATTTTAGAGGAATTAAATATTCTTATTTTTCCTTTGTTACCCACTAGGATGTACTGTGAACACATCAACTTCCATTAGTTTTCTTGGCAAGTTTCACTCATGTGCTCTCCACTTTCACATTCCAACAGCAGGACATAGATGATGTATGCAGTCTCTGTATAAATTAGAAAGTCTAGTTAGTGTTTTCTGATTTCATATAAGGTAAACTGTTTATAGAGAATATGGTTTCCCATCTATGTGTAAACAGAAATGCCAAAGATGATGGTTGCAGCTGAGACAATACTTGAATTGCTGTAGAGAATAAAACTTACTGGTTGAATATTGTCAGTGTTACCAAGGGAGAGTAAATTTGGCAGCTTGCTCTGATGTTTTCAAGTAACATTTTTGGGATAGCTTTTTGAAGAAGTTGAGGTGGTACTGTGTCATCTGGGTTCTCCTTCACTTTCCCTTTATTCCACCCAGCCCATACTTCTCCTGTTTTCTTCTTTGCTTGTTCCTGATCACTGCCTTCCTTACTCCCACTTCTTTCTCTTCCTGCACCCTCTGACGGATACGATAACATTTTTCCACAAGAGGGTGATAAAAGTCACACGTGTTAAAAGGAGCACTCCAGGTGGAGGGGATTGCAGAGGTTTTTGGCAAAGTCAATGTAATAAAAGTAGCTGTATTTATACAGAAAAAAAATGAGTCTGCTCGTCTTCAGCTCCATCCATGTGTTACAGTGGTTGTTTGTGTGCACTTCTGGAGGCAAGACCAGACCTGTCAGGATGGAGATCCACCCTGGGAAGAACATGCCAGCTCCATCCTGCCTCTGTTGCAGTAATCAGACCTTGCTGCAAGACAGTCTTTCCTATCTGTTATTCATGCAATAATTTTCCTTTTGCTTTCTCCCCCGTGCACTCCCGTGAGTATTTCTTGCTTTCCACTCCCCCTCCTGTTTACTAGGAAACAAAACCTCCTTCTTCACTGGTCCTAAGAAACTGCAGTGGTTGAAATTTCTGTTAATCTTCAAAAAAGTGCAGAAAGGATGAAAAGGTGAGGCAGAGAGAAAGAGAAAGAAATAGCCACTGCTGTGATTTGTCTTTAATAGAGAATCTTAGTAAAAAATTGTGTCTGTTTTTGACTGTACCCAGACTTGAACAAGTATTTTACTCAAGGCTAGATGCTCCTTCAGTTTCTCCTTTTAGGGCTAGGAAGGCTGATGGAAATAAGTGGTTCTTAGTCCCTCTAAGAAAAGCAGCTCCAAAATTGTGTGCCTTAAGTGGTGGAGACCATGACTAGAGTTCTGGCACCTGGGCTTGGCTCTTGGAAAAGTGATGTGGTGTGGTTGGATGATGAAGATGTGGGAGCAGATCCAATATATATGTGGGAGGGGGTTGGGATGCAGGGCTTTTTAGATGACCTTCAAGAAGAAGTCAGTATTTAAGGGTGGTTGTTAGCCTGTATTTTGGATGCCATAATATCAGAAGTGTCTGTTGCTGTAAATTACTTTGGAATATGATCTGAGCTGCCAGATGAAATCTCTGTAGTCACAAGTAAAAGGAGCTGCTGTGAGTATTAATATTAGAGAAATGAACAAATGAGTTCTATACTGTGGGTTAGGCATAAGCCAGGCAGTGAAAAGGCTCCTGGAAAAATCCTAAACACTTCATTGCCACGAGTCAGCGGGAATTGTGGCAAAGAAGGAGAGAGGAACAAAGTACTTGAGGTTATGTTTACTCCATCCTCCTATTAACTGTGAAATTCCAGGTCACAGAGTGAAATTTCTCACTCTTCTTTAATTTCAGGAAGAACAAACAAGTGTCCCAAATAATAAATAAAAAAGATTCTGTCTTTTTCTTAAACAACAGCCTCAGAGTCAATGATCTTGTCACAATCTCTTTTTAAATATTTTTGTCTCTCTTTAAGTGTAGGATATTCCAGTGGCAAGAGAAATGTGTTGAATTTCTCAGGACAAGTCTGTTCCTGTTCTTTTACTGTCCTGTTTGTCCCTAAACTACCACATCCGTAATGTGCACAGTCAAGTTCAATAAACAGCATTTAGAGCTCTTGCTTCATGGGCCAAGTTTAAGCTTTAGTTCAAGTATCCCATAATCTCAAGTGGGACAGAATCTTCCAGTTAACATCTTGAGGGGCACATCCCCACCCTCACAGCACAAAAAACAATCTCCAAACCCCAAATAATACTTAGTTTTTCTGTATATGCTTCTGAGCTGATTCTGAGTGTAAAGGGAATTGGGGAGATGCTAATTTCCATTAGCAATGTAAAAGTATTTTTCTAAAGTTTTTGGGATATTCTCCTTATGAAAGAATGCCATAATACCTAGGAACAAAAGAAAGTAAATGGCTAGAAGCAGGTTTTGAGTGTCTCTAAGCAAGTTTCTCTTATTTCCTGCTTGGTAAGGAACAATAATTCCTCTTGCAGAATCTTTATTAATCAAGGACTTTACAGAGAGGAGGATTGCCATGCCCTTCATATAGATTGTAAGGTGACCTCATTTGACATTTGGTTTGTCTTCCGTTGTTTTGTACAGTTGTTCCCAACATGAACAGGCATTGCACTATGGCAAAAATTCATTTGAGAGCCAAAATCTTCAAAGTGATTTCAGTTGTGGTGAGATCTGCCAAAACTTCATGGTCAATAAAAAGCAAATGTTTTGGAAATGAGCATATTTTTATGTTTATTTGCTTTTGGAGAAGTATTATACTTCTGGATTAAAGAGCTCTGCTATATCAAATATAAAAAAAAAGGTATAAAACACCACATGATATACAATAAAAAATTGATAGACTGGTTTTCATTGCAGTTGGTCTTCTAAGCTAAAGCACTGAGTATTTGATAGTATTTTTTTGCCCATATAGTTTGAAATGTGTGAAGGAACAGGACCTGTCTCATGTCCAGAGCTGCAACAAGGAGTGGAATAGAGCACCCACCCGTGTGTGCTTCATTTTGGGAGAGTTGTCAGATGGGTGAAAGGGAGGTAATTCAGCCTTCCCCCATTCCCAGATTCAGTGGCTGGACAGACACTCCCTCCCTCTTTTTATTTTCTTTTTTTTTTTGTTTGTTTCTTTCTCGTGCTGCTTTTGTGTTTAATGCAGTTTTTCTGCATTGTTGTTCCCCAGGTTTCTTGTCCATATTGAATATCTATATTTGGGATTATTTTTCCCAGATGTGTTAGCTGATGTTTTTCCAAACTGACTTTCACTTTATTTTCTGGCTGTGTAAGGAATTTGCTTAGGTTCCTTTCTGTTATTTCTGACTTCACTGCTACTCAGAGTTCTGTATTTAATATCCTCAGAAGATGTTATCTATATGCTATTTTAATCATTAGATCATTAAGGAAGTTATTAATGTCTGGACTAAATTGATTCTTACATCTCACTGGCATTTCTTTCCAGTTGGATACTTGGAGATTTTTATGCTTTTATTTCTAGACTTTTTGGCAGCATTGTGTGTGTCAGCCTCTTCTATCCAAAAAAATTGGACTCTGTTTTAAACGTAGGACTTTCAGGGAAAACTGAAGTGTGATTCATGCTGGAATAGAGTAAACTTTGTAAATCCAATCAGAATTGAAATTGAAGATGTGTTGTAATCATTACATATGTATCTTCACATGGATTTCAATATGCTGTCTTTTGTACTTCCATTTGTACAGTAGTAGTTCTTAAATGATAAATTATTAAGTAAATATTCTCCTAGTGGAATGTGCTTTCTATTTTTGTATATCATCTTGAGAACAGAATGTGATTCCTTTCTGTAGGGTCAGCTATTTGAAATACTTGCCTGTGTTTGTTCTAACAGCATAATCTATAATCCTCAATCTGTCTTTAATCCACTTTATCTCCTGCAGAACTAAATCTTTGGAATTGGGGAGAGTATAGTGTGATGGATGGTATCTAAGGTTATAAAGTTTGGGAAGATTAAATTTACTTCTGAGGTCAGATTGATAGATTTTGGCAAATAACAGATAAAAGAAATGACTAGTAAAAAAATTAAAACTCTTCTCATATTTTCATGCCTATGGAATAAACAAATAATAAATAACAAAGAGGTTTTGTAGTATTTCATCTCTAAAAATAAGATAAAATTAAAGATGAAATTTCCCACTTGGCTAATCTTAAACATCTCCTACAGTGTTAAGCAAAAGCAATTGACTGATTTTCTGTTTTATTGTTCTTGTGTGCAGTTGAATTGAACTTCAAATTGTTTACCTTTGTGTACATGACTAAGGCAGAAACTGGAGTGCACATTTTTTAGCTCTGACCACTTGGGAGTGAGTGGATGCACTAAAATGAGCAAATTTACCTTGGCTTCAAGGAGGGGGTGTGTGCATCCACACGCGTCTTGACGTCTGTCCTGGGATTGTTTAGGGTGGCTTTAACACTTTGGGGTGCTGGTTTTGCTAAGGATTCCAAAAAGGGCTTCTGTGGGATTGCTTCCTTAGAGTAATGGAAGGAGAAAAACTCCAGGAAAAAAGCTTTTTTTAATCCATAAATAAAACAAGCTGTCAAAGGTCAGGTGTCTGTGTTTGTCTAATAAAGGTATTAGGTACCATTTGTTAGGGGATGATGGATTTGTCATTTCACCTAGTGATAAATAATCTGATTTTATAAGGTGTTTGGGGAATGAGGATAATCATGTCAAATGGCAGACTTGCTCAGCAGAGTCTTTTGTTAATGAAACCACACTGCATAACAAGCCTGGGTTCAAAGTCCACAAGTATTTCTATTTTTGTTTTGTTTTAAGTAGTTGGTGTTGAACACAAATATTCCTGGTTTCATATTTTAGAAGAAACAAGATGAAACAAGATGATCAGTAAATCTGGCTCATGAGTCCTAATGTTTGTTCTTACAACAACCTGCATAATACTGAAAAAAGCCACATACTTCTAATACTAAACAGAAAAAAAAGTGGTGTAGAATTCCAGTATACTGTATTTCTAAAGTTTAGGAGAATCCTGCGAGGAGATGTAAATTGCAGGGAAGCTTATTTACATGAGTAGAGATTTTCTATGTAGTAAAAAAAGCTACCATGTAAAACATGGCCTTGTCTGGTACAGGCCCTTACAAATGATTCCATCTGATGCATTCCTTGGAAGGGATGGGAGCTGCCTGACAGGGCACTGAGTGATTCTGCACTGAAATGTCTGTTTTGCCACCTGCATTTGCCACTCTGATGGCATCCATATGGCTCAGGGAGGGAGGGGCCTGCATTTTATTTTTTCTAGTGAGGAAGTAAGCAGGATTTTCACTTTTTCTTTTCCTTTCAGACAGCAAGAAGTTTTCTCCCAGCTTCACTGCTTAAATTCATGTTGTGCTCTCTGTGCTGCCATACCATTTTCAGTAAAAGAGCAGTTGCATGGAGACAAAGAGGCTGCTGATTTAAGTCTCAATAGAGAAGTCTGTTAGGCTTCAACTGTGGGAGGATGCTAAATGTAGCTCAGAGGTTGGCAGATGCTACCTGGACCAAAACTACTTGAAAATATTAAGAAGCTGTTTAGTAGGTTTGCCTAAAAAAGAGACATTTAATGACTGGAAGAATTAGTGGGACAAATATGACAGAGGACTTGCAATTTAAAAAGGTGCTTACTGTCTGGATGTGATCTGGTGTTTGTGTTGAATAAAAAACAGAGTTCAGCTACAAATATTTTGCTAATCATGATGGGAGGGCAACCAATCCCAAGTCCTACTTTCTCTTCTCACCTGTTGTACAATTTTTTAAAAAATTATGTCAGTTTATGCAACATTTTGAACTTCATTTATGAAGGGAGCAACATTGTTTCTGATCATGGTTATGTAAGTTAAGCTGAAAGCTGTGGAGTGTTGCTTTCTGAAGTTTTCAGAAAGCTCAGTGTTTTATTAATGTTTTTCTAAGCTGTAACACAATGAAAATTCACCTAAAGGGTTTATTTTGTGCTGCAAGCCTTTGGGAGCACCATAAGAAGACCATAAACATAATTTCTGAGGTGGTAGAACTGGGCCTGGCTTTCTGCTGGGTGTGTTAGAGCTTCTCGGGTGATCCAAGAGGGGAAGTTTTCTTCATCCCTGCACGAGCCTCCTCTGCAGGTTGGATAGTCCTGGGAGCTGCCCTGGTTTCTCACCTTGTTGCTGAGCCAGAGTTTAAAGGCTTCTTTAGCCATTTCATTTCTGACCTGTGAGATGCTGTGGGGGACACATGAAATGAAATATCCCAGCATTTTTTTGTTATTTTCTCTTTTAAGGATGGAGAAGGGAGATAGAAACAGCGTGAAGGTGTTGTGCAGCCTGAGTAAACATAGAGAAAAGGCCTAAGGAATCTACTGCTCAGGACCAGGGTAGTTGATTTAACATCAGGGAGGATGAACTTTTAATTTCTAAGTGGGGTTCCTTTTATGGCCTGTTCCTTGGGGAGAGCTGATGAGAGGATCTCTGTGCCATGTTATTAAATAGTTAACTTCAAGGGAGATAGTTTTGCTTCTGAAGCAGAGGTTTGCACAAAGCGTGGGTAACAAAGCGTTTCCAGTAGAGCACGTTTGATACTTAACCTGCAAAATGTCAAAAGAGGTGATTAATGTTTTGTAGCTTTGGAATAGGTTTGATTTTGTGTGCCTGAAGCTTCTAGCAGGTGCTATAGAAACCAGGGAAAAACATTATCTTTTCAGCATGTAGCACTCTCAAAGTTCACGTTGAGCCACAAAATAATATTCAAATGAGTGACAATCTCCTGTTTGAATCTAAATCGAAAATGGAGTTTTCCTTGGCCTACTTATTCTAGAAATGATCATTCCATTGTAGGCAAATTTAACTAAAACCTAGGAGACTTTGTCAAAGAAGGAAAGAAAGATGTTATTTTTAAAGTGAGGCAAAGAAATGACACGAGATTTTTCAGATCAATATTTTTCAATATTTTTGTTGATCTGTCTTGCCTGCTAGTTCTGCTTTTGAGAGAAAGTAGTTTTCAGTTTTCATAAACAACATTCTTTGTTATTTGATTACTTTAATTTTTTGCTACTACACTATACAGTAATGTGGCTAAAATTGCTGTATGCAGTTTCTTACATTTCAAAAGTGTTTTTCAGAGTTGATAAAAATGTATTTCTGAAAGAGTGCATGTTTGCCCATGTGAAATGGTGTTTGGGACTTCCCTAGTGGTCTCTTGCTGTTTTTCAGGGGTGGCTTTTGTGCCCTAGCTCAGCTTTTTGCCTTGGCTGTGAACACCAGCCCAAAACTGGCTGAGTTCTGAGACAGCAGCAGATTACTGTGTGTGTAACAGCTACAAAGGGTTATCATAATTAAGAATGACCAGGCATTTTAGCATCTGTTATTAAGCAGAGTGTACGTGTGTGATCCTCACGGAGCAGATGAGGGTGATTTGTTTCCTCTGAGGTGTGACACAGGGATCACTGTTACATCTGGCTGGGGCTCTGGTAAGAGCCATATGAGGATGTATCATGGCCAAACTTGCAGGAGCTGTAGGAGGATAAGAGAGATGTAGATCCAATAAATGATGGAAAACCCAGAGAAAATGCCTTATGCAATGCAATTAAAAAATAATTTTGAATACTTTATTAAAAGGCTCCTGGGCAGATATGGTCATAGTGTCTTATGGGGAGGAAATACTGGTTAAATAAAAGAAGAGCTGATGCTGTTGGCTAAAGCAGGAACCATGTGGTTTTAATAGTGAGGAAAAGTCTGTGCTGGCAGGAGCTGTTTAAATGGATGATAAATTCTCTGTGAGCTTCCTAAAAGTTGTGGCTCTTGATTTGGGAAGTGATGTTGTAGTTGAGCACGTTACCAGATTAATTTGTGAAGCTTCTGTAGGATATCTTAGGGACTGTTTTAATTTAGGTTAAGCTACCTGCTCTGGTAGCCTCTTCCAGCTTGCAGTTTCCTAAATCTGCAGCTCGAAGACCCCAGCTTTTCCCACGTCTGAAGCTGTGAAAGTTGTTGGAAAGGCAGGAAGGAATTTGGGAAGAAAAGTGAGACTTCCATGAGACAGACCAGTGGGATGTTTCCTTGGAGGAATTGGCCTCTGTTGTTTCCTCTGCTCTTTGTATCTTGGGTGAATCTCTGCTGGTTGTTGAGAACTGCTCACTTGCTGCTCAGCCTGAGACACGAGGTGGTGATTTACAGAATGGATGATGACTCAAAGTGCAAGTGAACTTGGTGGGAACTAATCCTGAATATCACAGAGGGCTAAGTAAACATCCAGAAAAATCAGGACGTCTCCAGTTGGGCATTTAGAATTAATGGATGCTTTTAATCTGACTCTTTTTATTTCTCAGCGTTCTTTTACATTGGTATCTTGTGACTAATGCAGCATAAAAATGACAGTCTTTGAGAAGAGTTATTATTGTCAGGTTTGAGGAAAAACAAGATAAAAATTACATACGACATTATGCTAACTCTTTTAAGATTCACTGCTTTTATTACAGCTAAGTAACTGGAAGATTGCTCTAATTTTATTTTAATAGAAACAAATCTGATTGAATTATTTCTGTTTTTCTTTTCAAAAATGAGACTATCACAAACATTTTTTAAAAAGTCTTGATTAGAGGTGATGAAGTGCCTAGTGAAATTCAAGTATCCAGACTGGAGCAGTGTTGCTTCGTTGGTTCATTTTGAGCATGAAGTCTATTGCTTTTCAATCAGATTCTATTTTTTTTTTTAGGAATAAATTTTTAAAATTAATTATTCAGTTTTAATATAGTGCAATAAATCCTGATTTTATTATGCAAAATTAATTAATTTTTTTCTTAAGAGTGGTGTACTCTTAGGGTTGTAAAAAATTAACTGGAATCCATAGTTCATTTTGTGGCTTCACTGGATCTTTTTCCTCTCCTTAGCACATTTTAGCAAGCCTCACCAGGTTAAAGAAAGGCCATAGCATTAAAATAATTTTAAACTGAGATCCTGCTTAAGCTCTTCTATTTTCTCACTTCCTGACTGAGCACAGCTATCTTTGCCTGCCCTTTCTCCCCTCTTTTGTTTACTGCTGAGGACAGGGCTGATACCACATGCATTGGAGATCCTCATTGTCAGCTGAAAGGAGTTCAGTAGCAAATGCCTTGTTTTAGGGAATATTGAAGAGCACATTCCTACACTGTGAAGTGATCTTTTATGGCATCAAAAAATTCATCTGTGTGGGCTTTCAGTGTTTATTCTGCTAATTTGGTAGTGTAGCATGCAGCAATTTATTGTCATGTGTTACATATTCATACATCCAAAAAAAAAAAAGAGGAAAGCAAAATAAGGTTAAATAAGGTTTCCTGGATGTTTTGTTATTTTATGTTAACTCCTTAAAACTTGTTGTTTGATTTATTTTTCATAAGTTTGGAAACATGAAACAGTGTGCTGATGAATCTGAAATTTATGGAGATTTGATATGTATCTGTCTATTCTTGAATATATTAAATGTTTATATCAGTGAATTGCTGTTCAATATATCTTGTTGAAAAATGGTTATGCTTTTGTTCTCTGACAATAAAGGCTTGTAATTTGAGACTGCCTTTTAAAGAGTTTCCTCCAATGCTGTCTCAAGGTGGAGTTTGAAAAAGGAAGCAATTTGGAAACTGCCGAAATACAGCTCGGCGTCGAAGCAACCAAAGAATAAAATTGCTCCAAAGAAACAGTTACTTTTATTTTGAAAGCGAGTCAGAGTGGAGGAGCTTGCTTTGTGCACAGCTGCCATTGGCTGCACAAACCCCTCGTTTCTGTGGCTAGATAGGAGAATTAATAAATATAACTCACACCTTGTCGTATTTTGCTGCTTAATCATCTTGTTTGGCACACCCCCGGTCATGTTCTACGTGGCCGTAATTCAGGCAAGAAAACTCACTGGGGCACTGGTATTGCAGTGCAGCAACCAGAGAGGCTGGGATTATGCAGATGATGATGAAAGGACTGGCCGGGGTGTTTATCCAGGAAAACTGGAGTGAAGTTGTAGGAGCCGCCGCCTCCCGAGCCGGAGCGTGGCCGTGGCTCCCTGCTCACGGCTGCCCCGAGGATCCAGGCTGGGTAAGCACAAACCTGTGTCAGCAGCATTGCTGCAAGGTTCCACCATCAAAAACTCCAGCTCTTACATGTCCTTCAGAAATGGTGTCTTCCCTGTGCTGTTGCTGCTGTCGGGAGTGGTGTTTCGAGGAGGTTGATGATATTTTGTTGGAAAATGCTTGATTACATTAATATAGTTTGGAAACATAAAAAGGGGCTCCAGCATGAATTCCAGTGGAGGAGAAAAGCAGTATTTTTTTTAATTTCCACTAATTTTTTTTAACAACTACAGTTTTAGAATCTAAACCTAACATTTCCTCAGAGACCAGAACTGAACCCTGTGAATTGCTTGTTGCTTTGAATATTGGACTGGATAACTTCAGAAAAAAATATGGAGTAGAAAACAAGTGTGTCTCTTGATCCTACAGGTGCTTTAGTTGAGGGGCATGGTAAAGGATAAAATGATGAGAGGATAAAGGGAAGTATCTAAAACAAATCAAAGGGGAAACTAAATTTGATTGGGTTTTGCTTGGTTGGGTTTTTTGGTTGTTTTTCTCCTTTGTTTTGTTTTTAAAAATCAAGAAGCCCTGTCCCTCTTTTGGTTTTTAAACAGTTTGATCTTTAAAAAGTGTAGGTTCTTCCAAGAGCCCCATGATTTTTTGTGAAGTGGCTTCCATGCTCTTGTCAATGCATGAATAAGAAATAATAGAATGGGTGGGGAGGAAGTTGATTGTAATTTGACTTAAAAGCATGAATGTTTTGACCTCAGCGATTGGCAGCTTGAAAAGAATGATTTGCTGTGCTGTTTGTGTGTGTTGGATTATTTAGTGTTAATCACCATCCAGTTATGAAAATAATTCACTCGTTAGACAAGTGAATTAGACTAGAGGCTAGTGCTGGACTTCTGAACTTACCTTTAGTAAACACTCAGGTTAAAAGGAGGGATGTTACTTGGAGTGCTGTGTTGATGGAAATTTCATATCTTGTGGAAATACTCGTCTTGTGGATGTAATGAAGGTAACACTCTTCAAGCTGGAGAGGTCTGTAAAAATAAGGTATTTTTATTATAGTTTCTTATATAGTTAAAAGGTGTATTTTCTGAAATACAGTTTTGAGTGACTAATTGTGAAATTTTATGCATAAACAAAGGATAAGGTGTTAGGGTTTCCTTCTTGGTGGGATGTTATTGTATTTGCTTTTTCTAGTGGTTTATGTTTTAGGCTCTAAGTTTCAAGTAGGATGCTTTTTGATTTGGTGTATAACTTGACTACTTTAGCAGCTGATACCATTTAAGAATATTTTGTCTATGCTTGCTGTAGCAAAGCAGTGGAGTCAAAGGAAAGCTGATCCTTATTTTTTTTTAAATGGTACTTTTGTTTCTGGTTTTTAAATTTTTGAGACAGCGGGCAGAAATCAAATCAACTTCTAACCTGATCCTATCTACAGAGTTCTCATAGGCTTGAAAGGCCCAAAATCTGAAGAAGTGTAGGATCAGTTCCCACGTTGTAATAGTTTTCCCTGCGTTTCAGAATTAAGACCAGTTTTTGTGATGCTCAGAAATAATTCTCATTTGATTATATTAGTGCTTTGCCTGATTAAGGATTGCTGAATTAGGTTCAGTATTTGGGAGGTGAAGGAAGATGAGTGTTAATGTTTGTGTTACTCTGGCTGGTGTGTTTTGTGGTAACATTTTATTAAAGCAAGGGCTGATCATTGTGTTGAAGGATGTTAAGAGTGACTGTATTTGTATTCTAATCCAAAAGAGAGATTTTCAGTTTATTTTTTGTCCATCTTTCTGCTGAAGTTAAGACAAGGTTTTAAATTGTCCTTGAAAATGCCAGGGCCTGAGTTGGTTCTCCTCCAGTTGGAGGTAGGGAATTATGCTCAGAATAAAGGTTAAATTTACTTAAAAAGAATAAACTAGAATTAGTTTTCAAAGTTTTTATGTGAAGGTTAAAAATCCAGAAGTTTTTGTACCAGTAATGTGTTCTTAAAGGTTTTTCATAGGAATGAAATATTGGTTTAGTTTGGTTTAAGAAAAGACATCAGCATTGCTTATTAGGCATAATAAAAAGTAGCTTAGTTTCAAAATACCAGTCCAGTGGGAATTTCATACACCTCCTGTATATTCTACCCTGTGGACATTAAGAAAATATTAGGAGCCTCAAGTACTATAAGTCAGACATTTACTGTGGTCACAGGGTGGTTTTGGTTTTTTTTTGTCCCCCCCCCAAAATTTTCAAATAGTTCTAAACGTCTTCCTACAGATTTCAACGAGTTCATTACTTACAATGAGAAAATAAACTTCCCGTTTTTGTTGTTGTTGTGACTGGTTGGTTGTTTTTTATTTGCTTTAAGGGCTCAGGAAGCCCAAAATGAGAAAATGACCAATGATTGTTATTTTAGACCTACCTGAAATGTAAGGGTTAAGGCAGCTTGGTGCCAAGGAAAAGGTGGGATGATCAGGGCAGGGGGAAAAGCCAGGGAAGTTTGTTGCTCAGTGACAGAATCAGGAAGCAGAGAGGAACTGGCCAGACCTGTTGTGTAAGAGGAGCTGTATCAGGTGCAGGGCAGGGAACTGGAGCTCCCTGATACCAGGGCAGGTTGGGTCGGGCACAGAGGAGCAGAGGGAGCTCCAGCCTGTTTATTCTGCAGGTGAGAGGGGAAATGCTGCTCCTGTCAAACTGTGGTGTCTGAGCTTGCTGTGAGATCTGCCACTTTTCCCTCAGCCTTCTAAAATCTGAGCACTTTGTAACATTGGAAACAGAAGACAATTCACATCTTACATGATGTGCTGTTTCTTGGAGTTAGTGAGGATTTGGAGAAATGATAATAAAATTTTATTCCTGAACAGGTAAAGTTCTGTACAATAATACACTACTGTGTAATAACACAATTTTGTTTGCCTTACAAGTAGTTTAATCAAAATGCCTATGTGTGAGCTTACATCTGGCTACCAACTGGTTGAATTTTGGAATAATTTGATTTTTTCTCAGGTATCTGAGCTATTGAAGGGAGGGCCAAGAGTAAATATTTGCCCCATGAGTGCCCTAAAGTGGTGCTGGTGCCTCAAGGAAAGATTATCTCAGAGTGGGAAGAGTACTGCCCAAAGCAGAAGAACCTGTCATTTTCCTCTTCATTACACAAGCAGTCTTTTTAATTTCCTCTGCCTTGCTGAATCCTGATTGTAACCTTGTGTTAGGCCAAGGCAACCTGGCTGCCCAGGTAAGGCTGTGTGCAGTGAGAAAGAATATCTGCCTCAGAGGCTGGATGAGAGGAGTCTCCTGTGAAATAATGAAAAAATCATCAGGCCTTTGCCTGGGCAAAAACTACTTGGGTATGCCTGAACCATTTCTTGGAGAGTTGGACAGTGTAACTAGGAGTGACCAGGTCTGTCCCATCACGGCTAGAAACTCCCAAACATTTTTCCCAGCATTTTGGATGAACAGCCATAAGGTTTGGGGGTTGGAGAAGGGAGAGGGATGCTCTAGAGCTGGATTCTCAGGCCCAGGTCACCCGGTGCTCTTGTGATGGGCTCTGTGTGTCCCACAGGGTCTTGTTCTCTCTCTGCTCACTCCTTGCTCTCTCCAGGCACTGGATGTCCCCCACAGTGCTGTGTCATGGGAAACAGGGATTCCTCGTTGCTTTTGAGGTACCCACATGTGTTTGAACACAAAGAAATGTGCTCAGCTGTTCTGTAATTAACTCCAGTCCTGGCTCTGTGGCTTGAGTCCTCAGTCAGGACCAAGGCTGTACACAGCCATATGGAGCTGTTCCTTTAAAAAGAGAAATAACCCCAGCCAAACCACACTGATGTGAGAGTGGGAAGCAGAGATGTGCCAGCTAACGGTGGTGGTTTGCTGGGCAAGGATTTTGCAGTCTGTTGTATGTCTTCTTTCTTTTTAGCAGAATCACATTTAAAGCAGATCCTTTTAGCCTTCATTTCAAGTGAAAAGAAGTCCCTTTCTCAGCAAAACAAACTATCATAGAAGCATTCCGTTTCTCATTTGCAGAATAAATGATTTTAAGTTCTCTCGAGTCCAGCATGGAAAAAGTGCTCCACGGTTTTACCGGATGCTGTGTTCTCCAAAACATCCGTTTTTTTAAATGGCTGTTTCTTAATGATCCACAGCTGAAGGTCCTTCCCTTTACTCTTGGCAGCCTGGGCTGGCTTCATAAGGTGGAGCAGGATCTCTCTCTCGTCCTAGGAAATAGTATCAATCCTGGCAGCACTGCTCCAGAATTACTAGTCTGTCAAAACTCTGCTTTTAGTTACTGCAGGTGATATTCAGGAAATCTGAGGGTTGCATTCCTGTTGTCAAAAACACGTGATGTGTTTGTCTGTGGTAACATCAGAATTTCTAGAAGGGATTCGTTATATAAATATTAAACGGTTGTGGAATTTATTAGTAAAAATGAGTCAAGTTCTCTTAATAAAACGGTAATTTTCTAGTTATGTACTGTATTTCTAAAGTAATGGCTTTTAAATACCAAGCATTTAAATTTGGCTTTTTAATGGAATAATGAAGTATTACAAAGGCTGTTAAATAATTTAGGGTGAACTCTGATAATTTAGTTGTTTTTCCCAGTGTTTCCTAGTAAAAGCTGCCTAACTAGTCTGTCATTCTCATGATCTGTTTTTCCTGTTTGTACCAATTTGGTTGATAACTATACAGAAGCAGAATAGTTGGGAGGAAATTCCAAGATGTTTCAGCTTTTCATTAGCAAAGTGATTGAGAAACAAGGGGAGTTCACTGAGATGTCTGAAGCATCATTTTGTAGCTGTGTAGCAAGCTGGGCTGTGTCACATCCATAAGAAAGAAGCCCGTGTGGAAAAGCACCCTCCTCAGAATGGGATGCTTTTATGTGTATGTTGTGTTTGCTTGTTTTAGTCTTCAAAAATCTAAATTTACATGTGTTTTCTGGCATTTGTTTTGAGTAATCCTTGCAAGTTTACAGATTGGTGTAGGTAATATGTGGGGGAAGAACCCCCTGGTGTATAGGCAGGGTAAAGTTGATCTCTGTGCTGTGGTTATCTCTTGTTTTATATCATGCTTTTTTAAGGATTTAGAACTTTAAATGTCTTGTGCAGGGAGGCTGTTAGTTAAAAAAAATATAAAACAACAAAAAAGTGTGTAAGTGACACTTCTGTAAAATCTTAGAAGCTAAATTGGTTAATTTGTGTTAAACCCTGGAACAGATTTACTGGAAGCTTCCTGGTGTGAATGAACGTGAGGCATAGAGATTCCTCAGTGCAGCAGCTCACAAAGAGTTACTCAGGCAGGTTACTTTTCCAGTTGTGACTAAGGGGCCAATTAGCAGCATCCGGATGAGACGGCAGCGCCTGGGTAAAAATAGATGGCATTTGGAGAAGCTGGGGGCTGGCTTGGAGGAGGTCTTCAGCTGTAGAAACAAGAGAAAGAGGCACCCTTCAGAAAGGAGTGTTACAGGGAGTAGTACAGGACTGGGAGGAATTCTAGGAACAGGCACAGGTAGGAGCAGCCCAGAGGAATGGCTGAAAGCAATACCAAATTAGACCCTCAAACCAACAGGCCTGTGCTGCCAAAGGAATTCCTGAGCTGGGCTCTTATTCCCATTTGACAAGAGCATAAGGCTGGCATTGATATGAAAATGAAACAAGCTGTAGCATCCTCTGAAAATGACAGGAACCAGAGGTGTGGGTGTACAGCTCGCTAGATTGTTAGCTCTTATGTTCAGGATTGATACATTAATGCCTCTGTCAGAGGCAGGAGTAAGTCACACACCAGTGATGCTTCAGTTGATTTGCTTGAAGGCAATTAGTTGACTACTGCTGGCATCTCTGAGACTAAATAATTAAGTACCATGTGAGGTACAGGGAGGAGAACTGGATGGGCTGGGATTTTACTTTCTAGCTTTTGCAGTTACAGCTTAGTCCTGGGACCACAACACCTTCGATGGTCCTTCTCTGTTGATTTCATGGGATATTGGAGCTGCTGGATTAGTATTGTTAAAAACTCTTTTGTTGCCCACTGACCTACTTTGGCTACATTTAGCTATTGGATTGGGAAAGGCCATCTGTATATGTGCTCGCTGCAAAGAGAGCCTAGGATGCTGTCTGCCTTCTCTTGATAAACCTCAGTCCAGTGGAGGCAATTATTTAAAATACTCAGTTTTATTGTGAATGGCTCACTTCACTCAGCATTTAATAATGTATTAGTGAATTTGATACTTCATGGGAGAAAGAGAACGCATGAGGGATGCACCTGAAGTCCTGTCTTTAAATACAAAGGATGTGTGTAAGTTAAAGGCTTCTTGCTAGTGGTGAACTGGCTGCTTTCTGAAAAGTATGGACAAGCCAGGGAAGGTGTGATCTGTGTATTCCTTTGCATAGATACAAAACATATTGGCTGATCTGTCCCTGCAAAGGCTCTATAAAAATGCTTTCAGAATGTTATGCTGATTCACCAGTAGTGTATTTAAATCACCTCACTTCTGGAGTTACCTATATTTGTATAAACCTGCAGAGCACACACTTTTCCTGCTGAGTTTTTCTCCATTAATTTTTTGTGGAATACATAACTGATGTGATTGCCCTTCCTTTTTTATCTTTTTTTTTCATTAGTAAGCAATGAGCTTTCTGCCAATTAGAGCAAAGGTGTAATCACAGTTGTAATGAACCAGAGTAACACTCCTTGACTTCAGTTTGGCCAGGGTGCCACCTTCAAGATGAAGTTTGTGACCACAGCACAGCTGGGGATAAATATTGCTGGAAATCTAATTTCAGTTTATCATCTTCAACAGAGAAGCAGCTTAACTAATGAGTAGCTTGGAAGAGGTATTGAGGGTAGCAGTTGATGATGAAGGGTATTGTTTGGTAACCACAGAGGAAATGTTTAATTATATTTAATGCCTAAACTGTTATGTCTGGTTCATATTTGTAACAGTCTAAGCTAAGAAGGCTTTGCAAAGTGACTCAAAGCCCAGCAGAGCTATACCTTTGGTTGTGTTACTTGCATGACATAACCTCTGTAAAGTTTCTAATTTTCTCAGACTTGTCTTGAGAACATAATACAGAACTTCTAATTCATTGTGGGTCAAATATTTATTTTTAACAGCAATATGCTGTTGGAGGCTGACAGTGATATTGCAGAGAATCTAAGTAATTTTTAGAGAAGTTCAGGTGCCAAGGCCCAGTGATCATAAGGTATATTTGTCTGTCCAGGAGCAGACAGCATTTCTGAGGGACAAAACCCCTATGATGGATTTGCACACAAGCAAAAAAGTCCATGTACATTATGCTAGTGCATGGTTATGATAAAGGTTGTTTTTTAGACAATTATCAATATTCTGAAATTAGGTCTTTGCTCTCTAGAACTGTGTTAGGGAGATAAAATGCCTACCTCATTTAGAGAAGCAAAATAAAAAGTTCCTGTTCAAAAGAGGGAAAAGTGGCCTTATATTCTATGTCAATCAAATTTGCAAGTTTCAGCAAAAATACCTGGTTTAGGTATAACAGAGCAATAGACTCTAAAAGTGGATAATTACTAGTAAATGAGTTTCTCATTTACATAGCTTTGAGCTGAGCCATTCTGTGATGGACAAGATCCTATTTCTAAAGGAGTAGCTGTTATGTTTACATAGATATATGTAATGATAATACATAATAACATAAAATATCCAGCATAGCACATATTAACTTGACAGGTTATAGACGAGTATTATATAAATGTCATGTTCTTCCCTTCTGTTGCTGAGTTGTTCCAGATCCTGAATAATCTGAAGATCAAAAAGTTGCCGTAGAAGTGGTACAGAATGGCAACGTGTTCTGTGCACCAGGGAATGTGAGAGAGCTCCACAGCAATTGCAAAAGCAAAATAAAGTAGATTTATATATTTATTTTCTGTCATTTAGACATATGTACTGGGCTTGGCCGTGTGAGAGAGGGTGTTCCCTTAACAGAGGGTTTGGCTGATTGGAGTTGGTGTCACAAGGAGTTGGATAACAGAGTGTGAGGCCCACAGGTGTATGAGCAGGGCTGGGGAGCCCTTTGCAGGGAGGGCTCTGGGCTTTGGGGCGGGTGCAGGACCCGCCTTTGTGACAGGGAAACCACGTGGAGTGTTTGTGGCTGCAGAGTGCTGTGCTCTGAGTAATGCTTTGGAGGTTCTGACTGTGATCCCAGCCTGCAGGTCAGGACGTACCTCCAGGTTTTCCTGTGTTTTCCATGGCTGGGATGTAGCAGGGATTGTGTTCCTGTGCTCAGGAAACTCAGTGGCTGCTGTCCCCCAGGGAGCTGCTGCTGCAGGTGGAGCATCCCCTGCAGCCCCAGCTGGCTTTTGGCATAACACTGAATGCAGCTCGAGGTGTTGATTCTCATCTTGGACATCTCAGTGGGCTGAAATCAGAATTTTAAAAACTTAATGAATAATGAAGGCCTAACCCCGTGATTTTGTCCTTGTGTCATGCTGGAGCTTATACAAGAAAGAGAAAATAACAACAATATATAAGAAGTCGAGCTTTCACTGTGACCATTTGGGAACTTTGGAGTGAATTCCCAGCTTGTTTCTGTACCTTTTGTCATAACTTTGGGGTATATTTACTAAATATTGGGGTTTTTTCTTACACAAACATAGTATCTTAACATGTGTAGTTCCATGAAATCCTTACTCCATTACACACATTGTCCTCTCCGTGGAGGGAGTGAGGGAGTGAACAGTTGGATTGCATAGCACGTTACTGGAAAATGTTGGGAGACTATTGTGGTAAATTAGCATAAAGTAGAATATGTTGCTGACTAAATTTATACTGCCAAATGAAAAGGGAATGGAAATCATGTTTTCAGGGTTCAATTAAACTCTCCTCAATGTATAAACAGGGCTATAGAAATGTGTATTTTATATGTATATGTATGTATATTATATAAGCTAATAAATGTGAATATTTTAAAATAAAAGCCTGAGCTCTTAGACAGTGGGTTATGTATGTAGAACAACTCTCACATAATTATTTGTTTCACTCTAGAATGAAGCATCCCTGTGACTTCTGGGATAAATTAGTGGGTCAGTATCAAGCAAAGTGGCAATTCTGGCACTTGCTCTGAGCCTGCTTGGACAAGAGTTATGAGTTGGGTTTCCTGTGCTCTTGGTTCAAGCTTTTTTGCAAGTGTCTGGGCATTTCTGTATAAATTTTATAGAGCAGCTCTGTAGTTGAAGCAAAATGAATATTGCATATTTTATTTGGGCAGATGGCAGTTTCAGAGCACTTACTAAGCAAGATACATTTTTTGCATTCTTACAGGAAACATGTACAGATATATAATTTTATCATTATTTCATTATGTAGTTAATGCACTGAGAAAATGAATTGCAATGCAAATCCTGCACTTCCTTGAGACTGCATTTAGGGTGGAAGGTAACTGTGAGATTGCTGTGATGTGTTTGTTCTTATATTTAATGATCATTACAGAGCACCGGGCTCTCATGTCATGCAGGAAAAAAAATGTGATCTGGTAAGAATCTTATCAAAAGAAAGACAATAATCCTCTTAAGGATTCTTCTGTCTTGGATCAGGAGGCCATCATGGGGTTTTTGCAAAGGTGTTTCTTAGTGTCCTGGAAGTTGTAAACATTTTTAATTTTTTTTTGCTATCTAAGAAACCTGGAAACAATGTCCTGTTCATTATAAATCCTTGGTCTTGCCATAATATTGCCATTAATTTGCAATGAAAAAAAATTGTATGCGTTTTAGCAAGATAAAGCTGCAGCTACAATGTAATCCATCATTCTCTCTAAAATGAACAGAAAACAAGTATGAGATAAAAGAGATTTGAGCACAGCACGACCAAGTTGAAATAATGAGCTGAGACTTGGTGTCTCTATTGATGTTCGGGTTCCAGTGCTCTACTAACAACTTGGGAATGGGTGGAGGATGGCAGGGTCCTAGAGACCAGCTAGGCAATTAAAAATACACTAAAAAGCACTTTCAAGAACTGTTAGAGATTTTAAAGGAAAGGAAGGCAGCAGTAGGGTGACTTCCATGGAACATTGAGCTGTCATTGTGCAGCTTTGCTCTGTATTGGGTGTTTGGGAAATCTCTTGGAAAACAAGGTGGCTTTGTTAAATGGTGTTCCTGCCTCTTGCCTTTGGCGTGTGGTTTAGGGTAGAGGAACTGAACAAGTAGGTAAATTCATCTTTGCATTTGCTCTACCTGTAGCTTTTGCTATTCAAATGTCTGCAGAAAAACCTGACTTTAATTTTGGTGTTCAGCTCCTCCTGGTAAGGGCTGGAAGGAGCTGGTGGAGGGCTCTGCACTGGAGGCATTACCAGCTAGAACTGAGCAAAGGTGTAAGGAGTGACACTTAGGGACTAATCCTGGAGCCTCACAAAATCCATCTGCAGGGATTTCCCGTGGAGAGTCAGTCTTGTCTTTGTAACTGAGCATGATGCTAAAATTCAGGAGATCTTCTGAGTTTGTGAGTATTTTGATTTTTGCATTGAGAATGTTCTAACAGCTCTGGGAGTTGCAAAGCACGAGCTGATTGTACTGTGTTTTAGTGTTGTCTCCCAGGTTTGGGTTTTTTTTTACATCTGGCTAAATTAAAATGTTAGTGTCAGAAGAAAACCAGAAGCAATAAACCATCAAAGAAACAAACAAAAAACCAAATGGAAAGGTGTTTATGTTTATATACATGTAGAATTTAGAAAACAAACAGTGGGGATTTTTTTTGTATTTTTCTCTTTCTTTTGATAAAGAACATTTACAATCAATTGGGTTTTTTTCCCCTGCCCTTCTTGGAGAAGACTTTGAAAAGTAGCAATTAAATGTTTTCTATGTAATGCTAGATGATATTAGGCAGAAAGTGCGTGGCAAAGGTGTCCTGGTAACTTCTTCACTCCCTCAGGTCAGGGTTTTCAAGTGGCAGGACAGACATGGGCAGCAGCTCTCTCTGGTGACTGTTCAGCAAACTCAGTGACTTGGGCTGAGTGAAGGGTAGCTTGTACTTTGAAAGTGCAATTCAGTAAAAACCTACTTAAAACAACTGGCATGAGCTTTCTGAGCCAGTATAAAAGAAACCTGAGTCAGTCCAAGAAACTGGCCACAGTAACTCTCAGAGTTTCAGCAAAGTATTTTTGTCTTCTTTTGGGACTTTATGCCATGTGTTCAGTTTGGGGAATCGAAATAACATTTGTGTGTATTTTTGCCAGCCTTCTTGCTTCCCTGGAAAATAAAGAAATCTAATAATTGTTTTTGAAATATTAGTAAAAACTGGGTGGGAGAGAGCGAAAGCTACCTACAAAACCTTTGATTGGCCTGGGGCTAAAATATAAGTGTTAATTTGATGTCTAGGCAAACTCACCCGAAATAATGTAATTGGATATATTAAAGATGTCAGAGTGTCAGGAACCTCCAGATATGTGGCAGCTTAATCAAATCTAGCCCCTAACCTCTAACTCCTTCATTCTTGTTTTGCTGAAACACTTTGAGCTACTACTTTTTCTCCTTTTAAAATATTCTACTTTCATTTTGTACATATTCTCCAAACATTTTTTTTCCTCCATCTTCCAAGTCTCCTGCTCCACTTCATTCTCTCTGTCCTGGTCTTTTAATAATTTATGTTGTTTCCCTGCCTTCTTTAACTTCCTTCCCTCTCTCTACCCTCCTCATAATGTTCACAGCCTCTTTGCCCTTCTTTCATCTCTACTGAAATTTTTTGGTACACTCATCTTCTTGCTCTTCTTCCATCAATTTTGCTCTGAAATCTTGTCATTTGAATCCTTTTCCTTACTTTTTTCTTCTCCCTTTTTTTACCTGGATCATTTTGGGCTTGAATGGACTTGCAGATAGAATAGGTAAACTTGGGCTGTCTTGGGGTTATTTTATTAAACTCATCCCAGTTCTTGAAGAACTGATGGGGATCTGTTGAAAATGTTGTCAGTTTACCTAAACACGAAGGAATTGCTGCTTGATTCTGAAGAGACAGGGTTCTGCTGAGTGGTAATTATCAGTCCAAGCATAAGGGATGCTATATAGGCCAAATATCTCGTGAGTCTCTATTTTTGTGGGACAGCAGTTGGTGTACCAAAATACCCTGGCAGTCTTGCCTTGCATTAATTGCTCAGGAATTCTCACTATCCACCATGTATTTCCTTGATTACATATCATTATCTGAGATGTTTGATGTAACTGTTTCAAAACAGATTCCTTGTGTGGGTCAGTGATGAGTGTGAGCACCCAGACTTGTAAAACCTGAGGTCCCCTGGAGTCTCTCTGCTCTCTCAAGGGTGCACATCATCAATGCCAATTTGCACTAATACAGACCTTTTGCAGTGCGTATTCATGGAAAAGTGTTTTGTTATGGCTCATAAATAGCTTTGACAACCAGACTTGTGGTCTTGGGTCACTTCCAAGTTGAAAGATGTTCACAGCACAGACGTGAGTTGGTGAGAATGAGCAAGTGTTGGTCACAGGTTAACAAACTGTAGCCCAAAGGGGTCTTTTCCTTAAAACTTGGACTGTCGTGGGTCTGGATTGAGGTGTATGAAAATGAAGAGACTTAAATTCTTGCCTGCACCATGTCTGCTGTGGAAATAGGAAAAAGGTTCAACTGACACTTAATAAAGTGTAAAAGCATAGTTTTTAAAATCTTTTTATTGTCAATTTGTAGCCCTTCATCCATGTATTATTCTATGCAGGGGCTGAAACTTGAGGTACCACACATATGAGTAAAAGCAGAATTTTGTTAATACATCTACATTATAAAATCTGGGCAGTTTATATGACTAAGAATGCATCTATTAAGGAGTACCCCGTGTTGTTTGTAATACTGCCCCATCTGCACTCAAGGCACTCAAATGATATGTTAGATCTACACTGAGTTTAGAATACCCACCCCAGTAAATGATGTTTATTGAATATCTGTGACATGACTGGGGAACATTACAAGCAGTGGAGGGATTTGTGGATCCAGGATCCCTGTGGAATACCCAGGAGACTCCCACTTGGTGAGAGTTTGCTCAGTTTGAGTAGGGGCAGATTTATGGCCAGGGAAATAATTCTCAATTTTGGGACAGATTATCTGCATAAACACTGTTTTTGAGGAAATTGGTGAATTATGTCCTGTGTTGCATTTCTAATCATGCAGTTTGAATGTGCTGGAAATGGTATGGTAATGTTGTGCTTTTCCTTTCTGAGTGTTTTCACTCAGGAAAGTCAGCTTGAGTTTGTCCCACTGTATTTATTGCTGTGTGAATAATTGTACTGGTTAGATTTTACATATTTGGAACACAGTGCCTAACTGCTGCCCTGCCTGTATAATTATTAAGTGTAGAGAATGGGTTGGGAAAACAGCTTTGAGAAAAGCACCTCTTATAAATGACTGATTACTGACTTGGCAAAGCATTCATAATATTGACAGCCAGTAGGGAAAATTAAATCAATGCAATCAGGATAGTGATTATTTTTCTCAAGAAGTATTTGTGTAAGAAAAAGAGGGCAAACATTTCTACTTCTTGGAATGTTAAGACCAGTACTGTGCTGTGAAAATGACCTATAGAAACGTGGTTCTGTATTTTAGGACTGTAAGTTAGGAAAATCTCTGAGCTGGGTGTTGCTAGAGCTTCTCTTGAAGTCAGCTTCTCAAAGAAAACAAAAAAAGCTTTCAAATTCACATTTGCCAGTTTTATTGGAATGAAGACTAGAAAGGTAACTTCTTCCAAAATAAAATCTTCATAGTGACTCGTGAGGGTGAGCTGGAGCAGAGTTTTGTGCACCACTGCCCTCTTTGTGCAGGTAGGTCCTTGATGCAGCACTTGGTTATATTTGATGTGATTTGGTGAGGAGTAGCAAAGCAGGAGGGGTTTGGGAGATTTTTTTGTCACAAGGAGGTTTTACTTAACTAGAAAAAGAATTGTGCCAGGTTTATTGAGTAACTGGAAGGTAAGAAAATTGAAGAAGAGTTGAGGAATTATTTTGCTATTAAGTCGAAAGGGAAAGTTGAAATTTTGCAACTTAATTGAAAGAGGAAACAAATCTCAGAGGTGGAGTGAATGCAGAGTTCTCAGATGGTGGGACATTATAAGGAAGTTCTTAAAATTAATGTGAATAAAAATGTTACTATTAGTCTCTCTTCCCTATTTTGGACTTTGGGTTTAGTATTTGTTTTTATTTTTTTGTGTTTAATGTGATGTTTGCTTTTACTATCATGCAAGAAGATGATGCTAATTCTCTATGCAAATGTCAAGCTAATGAATACCAGTAAAGTATATACTGGAAGCAGTAGTTATTCTGAGAGCATTTTGATTTTAATGATTCATAAATGTTCTGATAGTGCATGTGTGGGTGAAGGGTAGCATGTGTGAGCATACTGTAGTTCTGCTTAATACTTCATACGTAATCTGCATATTTTGTCTGGTTTTATTCTGATTTTGGGCCCTATACTACCCTGTGTTTGCAATCCTGTGGTTTTTCCTCACAGCTACCATGCTGCTGTGAGCAGCTCAATCCCTCCCTTAATCCTCACTTCTCACTTCCCAACATTGTGTCCTTCATTGCAAAACTACTGGCAGGAGTGGAACAGGGAACTGATCCAGGTCCTCCCCCTCCCTGGCTGTTCACTTACCAGGGAGAGGAGAGCCAGAGCTCACTTCCCTGGATGCAGGTTCTCTGGTGCATAGTTTGTTGCCTATAATCCAAAATGAGTTAACTTGTAAATTACTTTAATTAAAATATGAATGTAGTATAAATGTTAATATGTTTTTTATTGATGTTAGAGACTTGCAATAAAAGTGTGCTATCAGATTTTTTATGTCTTTAGTTGATAAAAGGATGCAGAAGGCAGAGGCTGATGAGAAGGGATGGGCTGGTTGGATTAGGATTATTTTGGGAAAAGGCTATTAAGAGAGAAACAGAATTGCTTTAGCCATTTTAGAATTAGTATTTCAGCCCTTGCAGTAAAAAGTGTTGGTCCATGTCTAAAAAAATTTACAGCACTTCCTGTCATTTTTTTCTGATAACTTTATAAAAACTTGACTTCAAAGCTCTGATTCTGTCCTGATAATCAGCATTCAGCTGTACTAGTGCATGCTTTCACTAAGCCGATTTCCTTTGAATCTGTGAATACTTGCTGTATTTCAAAAGCTCTGTACAGTTTTAAATGGCTAAAGAGAAAACTGACAAGCCTGAAAATGAAATTCTAGCAAAGACCTGAAAATGAGGGGAGTTCTCACAGTCATCCAGACAGATATTTATCTCGCTTTAAATTTCAGTTTTAATAAATGGATACTCCTCTGTGCATTTGACATAAATCACACATGCCACTTTATAGTGTCACTTTGATTTTATTTCATAGGCTATTAAAGTGTTATGTGTGTTTACACAGATTTATTAGAGCAGTTGCTCAATTTTCTGTTCTTTTATGTGAAAGTAGATACAATGGTAATATTACAGGTTATTAAATTTTGGGACCTAAATGTTTGGCTGTGTGTTAGCAGGGAGTAAAATTCATTGGAAGCTCTGAGGATCTGCTGAGAGGAAAAAGGTTTGCTGTCTTTCGTCAGCCAGCTGTGAACATCTGTAAGGATCTGTGTGTTTCATTGCAAGCTGCTGCATGAAGGAGTTCAGGAGTTTTGCTGTGGGATCTGTGTTTATGTGCCCCAAATACCAGAAGATGAGCCCCTCACCCCAAAATCTCAAACCAGTTAATGCCATGGTGTGTGTGGGAATGCTGGGGACATGGAACACTGATTTTATTTATTTGTACCACCCTTTTCTTGTCTTAGGACCTCCTAATTTTTCAAGTATATTTACTCTCATATACTTTCCCTTTTTCCAAGTACAAAAAACCTCTGGCATTAGGTGTTACCCTGTTCCCAAGGCACCCCAAATTCCCAGGAACATTGAGAAAAAATGACTGAGTGAAACTCCTTAGAGTTGTGTTCCCTAGTGTGAGTGGCAATTTGCTTAATAAAGAAAAGCAGATATGACCAGAACAATTGGTTTATGGGGTTTTATTCTGTGGGGCTTTGAGGGTTTTTTTGTTGTTTGTTTGTAGGTTTTTTGGTTGGCTGTGGCTTGGTTTCTCTTGGCTTCCCCTGTGGTTCATACAGCCTGGTGACGTAGCCAGACTGGCATGAATTTCATGTGAAGGGTTTTAGAGTGGTTTTTCTGGAGAAGAATGTAATTATATTTTTTGTTTTGTTCCCACACCTCCAGATACTTAACTGGAGAAAGAAAAAGAAAACAAACTTTTATGACTTATTTTAATGCTTTAGTAATTTAATTTTTTTTTTTTTAATATGAACCTTGCTTACAATGAGTGTAATCTTGAGTCATATATATGAGCCTTGTATAAAACCATATATATGGTTTTAACTTGTGCTGAATTGTATCCTAATGGATTCCCACTTGATTTCAACCTGTTTTTCTTTAACTATAATGTCCTTTTTGGTTGAAGCAAACATGTAAAAATCATGTAGAAGAGTGCAACCAAAACCCCATTATGGTCATATAACAGCATAGATTGTATTGATACCTTTTAAATATTTTCAAGGTCTGTGGTGGATTATAGCTGTAATAAAGAAGAAAGTTTTAAAAATAAAGCTTTTGAAAAGCAACCAATTGCACTTTCTTTTTCTTTTCTTTTTTCCAGCCTGTATATAAGGCTGACTTTGGAAGAAATTTTTCATCATTTAACTGTTGCCTGCCTGTTAATAGTGCTGAACTCTGCAGTCCATTCATCTCTCTATTATTTGAAGGCAGGTAGTCAAGAGAGCAGTCACAGAACTCTGCTTCCCCCAGCCCTTTATGTCCTGTAGGGCTCTAACCTTAGAAAGGTTGTGTGTAGAAATGATCTTTTTTGTTGCAGGTGAAGCATTTATTGAGTTTCTGTGTCTCCTTGGCTCTTCTCAGGTTTCAGCTCTGCCTCCTCTGAGGTGTTTGAATGTCTGAGGGAGACCTGGCCAGCAGAGTGGCTTTAGGGTGCCTGGTTTTGGGAGCTTCAGTATTCCAGAGGTGTTTGTGGAGGATTCTTCTCCCATGTAGATTCTCTGTTGAATCCTGTTACTACTTCAGTGCTGTAAACAGAAACAGGTTGAACAAACTGTTGCATCTTTTTTTGTACTGCAATCCATGTTTATTCTTTTTAGTGTTTAAGCACTGGTTTTAATTAAATTGAAGCACTGTTTAAGCAAAACAGATTCGTGGCACTTAAGCCTTATAACTACTTAAAACTACCATACAATTACCAACACCTCCCAGCATTTGCCAAGTATTCCTTACTATGATTTGTTCTTGTGTCAGCAGTGAGAAGTTCCATCTTAGATTGACTTTTTATATGTCCAAGTTTTAAGAAATAAACATAAATTCTTTACTATTAAAGCTTTTTTTAAGTGAGATCAGGAAAGTCAGTCAGTGGATTTGGTGCTGAGGCAGGCATTGGTGCCTTAAATAAAACCAGGTAGCTCAAAGGAAGTGAAGTGCTTCATAGTCTGAGGACACATCTTCAGAGTAAAAATGTGGATTTCTGCAACTTTCTGCTGTTGCTATCCTCTTGTGTACATGAACATTGGATAAATGAAGCTGTCTCTGTATTCTTTTGATGCACTTGGTAAAGTAACCAACAACTAAGAAGTTGACATTCCTTTTGTTATTGTATCAAGTCTTTTCATTTGCTGAAAATTAAGAAAACAGAGTAAAAGTAGTGAGTTCTGCTTACTTTATTGGTCAAGTACATATTTTTTGTGAAAGTGTTCCTATTGATGCATGTTACGTGTTCATAGTACAGCAAAAAAAATCCTATCTGTTTTTCCTCTGAAACTGATTTTGCTATGGGAAGTGTCAAGGTGGGGGTAATGACTGAAACTCAAAACTTGTTTGTGGAATTATGGTCTTGCTGTGCATTCATATATATATATATATTCATGTACATTCATACAGAGTTATGAATGACACAGTGTTTTTAGAAATACAAATTAATCAACCTGGATGTGTTTGACAGTTCTTTCATCCTTCTTTGGAGTTTTAATTAACAATGGCAAATACCAGCCTCCAGTCAAAGTAGTTGTTTATTGTAAAAATAAGTCTTGAATGCTGGTGTGTTTCCATTTTCTGCTTCAGCCTGGACTTTATTGGTGAACTTTATTTTCCTAATAATAGTTGATGATTAAATTCCTTCTACAATACGTTCAAGATCTCAAACACACAATAGTAATACAGTTCCTGTAAGTGGTTCATTTGTTAATCTGAGCTCTGTTTTACAAGAATTGTATGAATGCTGCTTTCCTTTGAAATTGATCTTCAAAAAGAAATCCTGTTTTGTATAATAAGATGCCAGACTCACAAAGATTTCCTTTCTTGTTTCATAGACGTTCCATCTTCAGAGCAGCCTGAACTGTTCCTAAAGAAACTTCAACAGTGCTGTGTCATTTTTGACTTCATGGACACGCTTTCAGACCTTAAAATGAAAGAATACAAGCGCTCCACTCTTAATGAACTGGTGGACTACATTACAATAAGCAGAGGCTGTTTGACAGAGCAGACTTACCCTGAAGTAGTTAGAATGGTGAGTTCTTTCTTTCTCATGGTCTCTTTTTAAATCCACTTGCAATTCCAGTTACACACTGTGGGCGAAATTGAACCCTGGAGTAGGTGGATTAAATGATGGCTTTGGCTTGTGTTTGCTAGTAGACATTGCTTGGAGATAATTCTCCAAAGACAAAAATATTAATTTTTATATATTTTTAATGAAAGTCAAGTAGATTATGGTTATTATAGTGTCACAAATGTATGAAAGGGAACCTGGATTGTTTCCTGATGGAGAAAGCCAGCAGCCATAAAATCAGAGTCCCTCATGTTTCCTCTAATCTACCTTCCCTCTCCTCCCAATATATATAATGGAATAATTTTTGCAAGTTTCTTATCTTTCTTTGAGCTTTTTCCAAGCTCTTGGGTATCTGCTTTAGGCAGAGATAGCTTGAAGTGTGCATGGATAATAATTTTAAAATAATAAATGCTGTATAGGATTGTTGTGAAAATGTCCTGGTTGGGTTATGTGGATTTATTGCAGGTGCTGTTAGAGTGAGTAAGATTGCTCAACTACAACGTCATACCTTGTATATATAAATTGTTAAATAATGTTTTCAATGTAAAAATGGAAACAGTACCAGATGCTGCATGGTGAAGAATGTTCATTGCAACTGGCAAAAATCAATCACTGCTTTAAAATGTTTGTTCTGTGCTACTGTACAGAACCCTTATAACCTGTTCTCTAAATGAGAAAGCAATTAATTAAATATAGATTTGGTTGTGTTAGTTTCCTAATGGTACTCTGTGATTGTGGAATCCTCTGGCTATGGGCTGTGAGAAGAAAAACGTTAATTCTTTGTGCATTGCATTGTGTATGCTCCTCAGTTCTTTTCTGACACACAGATACATGCTGTGTTGCTTGTCTGTAATACTTAAAAATAGCTGTAAATTGTGACAGAACCATCAAGCAGTTAATCATGAAGGAAAAAACCAGAATTAAGGGTGTATGAAAAAATCTTAACATGGCTTCTTTGTGTGTATGCATTGTCAGAAAGGCTGTAATTATGAGATCTGATGCTTCCCCTTCTGCTTCACCCTCTCTTGCCCCCTTTTGGACCAGTCTTGTGAATGAATTGCCTGCTGTTTTATTTCTTCACTATGTGAACTCATGCACCATTCAAATACCAGGCAGAATATACAGAATGATTTTTTTTTTTTGCTCAATTTTTCTGCTGGTGCTGCACTGTGGTATCTAAATGCTTTGCAAATGTTAGTTTAATCTAATGTGTACCCCTTGTGATGAACAAAGAATATCACACCCTTTGCATAGAAAGGATGTTGATGCACAGATAACTTCAGTAAAATGGGAGACTTTTTCTGGGTATAGCAGATGCCTCCAAACTCATCCCCTCAGAGAATTCGGTCATTTTTTTAGCATTTCTGTTACTGAGGTTGTATTCTTGTTGACTTTGGTTATAGTTGTTTACTGAAGCAACATCTCTTGAATAAGAACTCTACAAGTTAGTGTTGTCTTAGCTTGAGCCCCAAGAAACAAGAAGAATTTGATTTGTAATTGTTTATAAAGTTCAATTTGAATCATAAATCATAATCTATGAAACAATGTGATCTTGAACTGTGGGAAGACATGTAACACCCCTTTGGTATTGTGTCCTACTGTCCCTGCAGTCACTTGTGTTGATTCACACAACAGTTTTTAACATAAGGAAATGATGTATTGCCTAAAGAGTTTGAAAAGCATGGTTTTGAATAATTTCCTTAACTGTAGTCTGTATCTACGATGTGGAGGAGTTACTGGAAATAAAGATACAGCTTGAATGTTTCCAGTGGATTTCATAGATATTTACTAATGGAACTTAAGAAATTCCACTTTTAGCTTAGCTCCTTTTTGATAGAAATCTGTTCTCTCATCTTTGCCTTTTATTGCATGCCCTTCTTCATTCTACTTTCCACTACTTTGCATTTGTGATGCTGAACCCAGGCTGTTTCCTCTTCAGTGCTGGGGTTCTGAAGCAGGGGAGGACTGTGAATATTCTCATGTCCTATGTCTGGCTACCCAGTGGCCCCTGACTGCCCAAACCTGGATATTTTAAAAGTGAAAAGATGCCTAAGTATTTAGGGAAGTGAATGTGTTTTTTTCCTAAAGAATTTCTTGAGAAATTTGTAAGTAAATGTAATTGTAAATTGGAATTTAGATTTTGGATGAAACTCTGGCCTGCAATAGCCACCTGAGCTTTGTGAAGATGTAAGCAGTTGAAAGCTGGAGTCCTCTAATTGTGCCTGTCACAACCAGTGGTGTTCTTGGTGCATGTGCTGCTGGAAAACCACTTTGGTGGTATTCCATGGGAGCAGGATGAAGTGCTCTGATTCTGAATTTGTGTGAGTGAATCCATAGCAGATGCATGAATGATTCCTGTTGATCATTCCAACAAATGCTATTGCAGTGTTTCTGCTCAACCACATCACCAGGGCTTTGGAGGATTGCAGGTATTTTGTTTTTAGCAGATAGACTATCTGCTGGTCTCTGCCTATAAAAGCAAGACTTCACCACTTTGAGCACAGTTACACAGGCCCTAGAGGGAAAAGTAGTTCTTCTAATATTATATGGAATAAGTTTTTAGCACATACTGCCTGGTGAAGAGATGGCATTAGTCACTTGGTGCTGAAGCATTGTTTTTTGATAAAAGTTGCTGTTTGCAATGAGTTCATGTTCTTGTTTCAGGCAGATTTGTGTCCATAATCATACACTGAGACAGACTTAAATGTGCACTGTTGACTTCATGAGCGCAACTACCACCTTCATGTGCTTTTGGGGATTTTCACCAAGGTCTCCAGCTGTGTTCACAGGGGAGCTGTCATGTTGACAGTCTCAGAGCTGTCATGATAGTGAAGAAAACAGCAGCGTCCGTGTCCTGACCAAATTAGCATCCTCCCTGACTGCCTGCCACAATTGTCATGGGAGTGTTTTGATTGAAAGACCAGGATCTGAAAACTGATCAAAACTGAGCTCAGTTGTTTTATGTCCCTTTGAAAGTTCTCTACCCTGTTATGTTTAGTGTTTATGAATCTAAGAATTGATATTTCCTGCTTGTCCCTTTGGGCTACTGTGATGTGGAGGTGAAGGGGAAAAAAGTTCTTTTATGAGTTTAAGCATCATTCAGGAGCAGGAAAAAAAAAAAAGGTGCATCAGTCAAAACCTTGTATTTTTAGAGTTACTAATATTCATAGAGAAGGATTAATAACTAAAGTGTTTTCTCATCTAAATCATCTAAAATGTTCAAAGAAGTAGTATCTGTGGGAGAGTCTTTTTTCATTATAAGGTTTTATAATGAATGTGTATGTTAATGATCTCTGTTAGTGACCCAAAAGGTGTTTGGCTCTAGACATACAAGGCTAGGAAAAGGTTGCCAGTAGAATTTGTCAGAAGAGCTGAGATTTTTAATTGCTTCTAAAATATAAGTGTTTGAAAAAGTCATTTGTGGTAGCCAGATAATTTATGGATGTTTTTCATGCCGACCATCTAAAAATTATGCCATTAAAAGCTTTATCCATGCTTCTAATATCACATGTTTTCGTTTTCTTCTCTTGAGCATGTGATACGATGTTGTATATAGCTAAATGTGAAACCACTTGGCTGTTTGTCAACCTGTGTGCAAATCTGCTTCCTTAAACCACTCTTCAGCTTGACACAGTGTCTGGCATGTTATTCAAAAAAATAAAATAAACCAGAATCTCCTAATGACCACCAAAGCCAAGTTGCAGAGGCCTCATCCGTGTCATCAATATCAGTTGATGGGGAGAGCAATTGGGATTTGTGTTAATGGCCATGAGCTGGGCAGATTAATTCAGGAGGGTATTGCTCAGCGTGCTTCCCCTGCAGTTTGATGTGTTGTTCAGAAGGGCAGATGACATTCTTTAGAATTAGGCAAGTCTTAGGAAAAATGGCCTTCCCAATTATGCCACACTCTGCTAAGAAGGAAATGCCAGTAATAGGACTTTATGAGCCAATAATTGGACACTTAATCTAAAATTTATTCCTGTCTGAGCAAAATGTGGAGGCTTAAACTAATGACGCTGATTTTTGCTGGTAGATTAAGTAGTGGTAGTTGAATGAAATAAATGTTTGCTATTATCTGTGGTATCCTAAAGGGTGTATGTGATAGAGCTGTTTGAGTTTTATGGATGTTAAGACATAGATTGAGGAAACTGATCTATTTCATTTAAAAAATGGAGGAAAAAATTGACAAGCTGTTAAATTGAGATGAATCCCTTTGTTGGTAGGGAACCTTTCAGCTCTCCTACTTGCTTCTTTAGAAATTGTAAACCTGGGTGCTGAGGTTTATGCAACATCAGTGTGTGTTTGCCAGCCCACAGGAGATGGCTAATGAAACTCTCTTCAGATACATCTTTTAGAATGGAATTGTGATACTTTGTTCTCTTTTCTAAGTGCTGAAATGCCCCTGGCTTCCCATTGTCATCTTTATCTTTTCTTTAATGGCAAATCAAGTAAAAGGAGACTGTAATTTCTGTACAGCCAAAGTGAAACATCATAGGAGATGTCGTGTGGTGTAGAAGCTGTGTTAGGCAACACAGGGAAAGAAACTTGGTTAAAGCAATACCCAAATAAACACAAAACATGCATTTTAAAGGTCGGATTCTGGTTTGGGTTTTTATTTTTTTCCCCTCTCTCTCTTCTTTCTACTGACATAAATCTAGAGAGACTGCATTTGTTTTTACTGCAGGTTTGTCTCAACAGATGTGAGGGCAGAGTCTGTTCAGGAGTTTGTTTGTGACAGACCCGTTAAACATAAAGAATATCTTGCTAAGCCATGATTTTTAGCATGTTGAGGAACCTATTTTTAGGAAGTGTTCTAGCTGTTAGACTTCATAGGCATTATGGTTTTATATTTTCTATAGCTTTAGCTGTGTCTTATGACTAAGTATGACATCTTCAGAGTTTCTGTATTAAAATGTTTTTGGATAGAGATTTTTCTGCAGGTCCACCTATATTCAGTCTTATCTTTCTGATTTAACAAAAACCCTGTGTGTATGTTCCTGTTGCTTCTTGTATTGGATTTCAAAATAAAATACTGAGTGTCATTTTGAGTTTAAGGGAAATAAATGAAATCATATACTCTCACAAGAATTGACAAGTCGTATCCCTTTCTAATGGGAATTTTATATAAGTTCAGGAATTCTGTAAAATATTAGGAATTAATCTTGAACTTAACTTGACTCAGTGGAAATGGAACAGATTTTGAAGCCATCTGAAATGCTGGGAGGAAAATGCAATGTCCTTTGATACCCCCCCCCAAATGTTTTTTGATTAAAAATTGTCATATAGGAGTAGCCATAATGGAGCAAGCATGCTATTGTTAAAAAAAACCCCATAAAAATCACATCATATTTTAAATTCTTTTCTTCTTTCTTTAATGTCAGGGTTATCAATTCTGTAGAAGGAAGAAAAGAATCTAACTTTGATTTCTTTTGTGCATTATTTCCAAATACTTTTGTTAGATGTTTTTGTTATTCGCGTTCTTTATACACCTAGCTCGTTTTAAACTTACAATGCTTATTAAAAGAAGAGGCTCTGATGTTCTGTGCTCCTCTCAAAAAATCAGTTGGAGGCAGCTATTCTTGCAGCAGTTGTCCCTAATAATTTTTCTGGACAGTCTGTAATTACATTTACCTGGATCTGTTATTCCTGCGGTTGGTTACGTAGGCCTTGCATCTGTCAGACTTTATCTGCATAACAGTTCAGTGACTGGGTGTAAGGCAAAGAAATAAACTGGAAAAACACCTTCTTGTTCCAAGTAGCACTTGAGCTTGCTTTCTGTCTGTCTGTCTTTCCTTCCTTCTCTCCTTCCTTCCTCCCTTCTCTCCTTTCCTTTCCTTCCAGGACCTTTACATCCCCACACCCTAGTTTGGCTGTGTCATCCTCTTGAGTACCTTCAAAGCATTTTGTCTGCAGACAAGCACAGTGTTAATCTCCTTCTTAGGGATTGTTTTCCTGAGTTTTGAATTGTATGTTTTGTTCTTTAGTTTGGAGTCCAGGACAACACGAGTTTTGTAATGCTGTCTAGAGTTCAAGTTCATGCATTGGCAGGCTTTCACTTGATCTCCTGCCTGCTCTAGAGGTGAAGGTACTGTGCTTTAATTTGTCCAAGATACTTGAGCTACTGCTATGATTTTTCAGACTGTATTACAGAATTATCTGGGCACACATTAAATGAATAATTCTTCAATTGAATCGTATGGAAACTTAGCTTTTTTTCTCCCTATCACAAGGGGATAGTGATGAATGGGGTTACTGGCAGGGTACTCAGATATAGTTCTGGTCTAGGTGACCTAGAGTGGAATTGCAGAGCTCCAGTTTCCAGCAGTGAGAAGGTTGTACCCAAGGCTGCTGCCTGGGCTGGGGTCTGGGCTAACCCTTCTAATACAGATCCAAAGTGTCATAATCCACGTTGATTCTTGTTAGAGTGAACAAGGTGAGAACAAGGGGTGATGGCTTTTAAACTGCAGGGGGAGAACAAAGGTTAATGGCTTGGATTTGGAAGGGGACAGGGACAGGTTACATGTTAGGATGGAATTCTTGACTTAGGTTGGTGAGCCATTGGCACAGGTTGCCCAGAGAAGCTGTGGCTGCCCCATCCCTGGAATTGTTTTAGGCCAGGTTGGATGGGGTTTGGAGCAACCTGGTCTAGTGGAAAGTGTCTCTGCCTGTGGCAGGGTGGATTGGAATTTGATCCCTATACGGTCCCTCCCAACCCAAACCACTCTGTGGCTCTATGAGAAGTTTCAGGGTTTGTAAATTGGGTTTCTTTTGGGCAAAGCACCCACTGCAGGAGTATAGCTACTTTTTTTCAGTGCTAGATACCACTAGGAGGCAACTCCTCCCTCTAAACACACATGGTGTGGACATTGCACCTGGGCAGCAGCTGTTTTGTCCTACGAACTCTCTCCTGTTGTAGTTCTGTCAGGAGAAGCATTGTCCAGGGATCTCAGGTTTGCTGCTTCCTCATCTGTATGGATGGAAGCTGCTACCACCACTGAGGTGGATGATGGTAAGCTAACAAGTTTAGGAGCCTTGATCCAGTGCTAAATTCTTGCAGGTTATTGACTGAATTTTTAGAAGACTTAAAGGTCAAGGGAGAATGAGAAGAACTGTTTTCCCCCCAGCCTATGATCTGGATTGTTGACTGTGTTCACAATCCAATGTAGTTCATTTTGATTCAGCCAAGTCAAAAGTAATGCTGCTGGGCAAAAGAAGGCACATAATATTAAACCCTGAAAGACTGTATTCAGGCAAGCAGTGGTGCAGAAAAGAACCTGAGCATTGTGGCTTGCTTATCATGAGTATCTTAATATGAATTTCTGGTACACTGCACTGTTCAAAGGCGGGTGAATGTCGATAAATTAATCCGACAACCTGCAGGAAAAAAGAGGGAGATGGTCTGGCTTTTTATATATACCCCAGTGCACTTGTGCACAGGTGGGAGGTCAAAGGAAGGAAGCAAAAATAATCACAGGATTAAAAACAAACAGAGAAACCAACAACTGTCTGGGTTTAGGAGCTTTGTTTTTCCATTTAACGACACAGAGGTTGAGAGTTGTTGTGTCTGTATAAAAATACCTCTCTATAGATAGACTGCATATGCAAATATATGTACAGTGTAAAAGAGATCTGGTGGTTTAACAAGAGCCAACAGGGTATCAGGCAGATTCAGCCTTGAGATCAGAAGCAGTGCTGTAGTTAAATTAGTAGTGAAACTTCAGGAGAAGAGAGCTGGTGGAACAGTTTATAACATTTTAAGATAAAATTGGATACTGCATTTTGTAAGATGTTCTTTAGTCAAACTTCAGGGAACAATTCAGCGGGTTTTATAGAGAGGTTATAGCTGAGTAAATGCAGCAGTTGCTTCAGGCTCTAGAATATGTAAATCTGTAAACAATATTAAAAAACTCCATATATGCAGATATGTTTCAGAAGGACAAGTCCAGTGCCTTTTCCCAGGCCAGCGTTGTCTCCAGGTTAGCATGGCTTCATGTTATGACTTAATTACATTTTATTGCTCCTCTATGTTATTATTATGCACAGCAGTTTAAACATTGTGAGCAGAGATACTGGGTTTCAATTTTATATGTACATGGGGTTTATTTGGATGATTCCACATATTTTCAATTGAAGAACAGGTGTTCCCTGTAAGCTAAATGGGTACCCACTTATCCTGGTTTTATATAGAGAATATATTAAACTTTGCAGTGTGTGTGTGTTTGTTTTCATTTCAGCTTTCATTCAGGAAGACTATTACTGATAAAAATCTTTGTTTCAAACAGCACAGAGTAGAAGTGCTCAGCTGCAATTCAATTTGTGAAGTGTTTCTGTTACAGCATTGTCACTTTTATAGCACTCCAGTGAGGGGCAAAGTGAGGACTTCTCAAAACATGAATTTTGACTTCAGACTTGAGCTTCTTACTACCTTCTTTTGTAAAAGTTATTTCAAATATAAATGTGGTGATAAAGCTTTCTTGAAGCTTGATGCTTTTAGCTGTATATTCATAATTTTGTAGTTCTTCATTGCCAGGTACCAGCCATTAGATCTGTTCAGAGATTGCAGCTCCCTCTCTGGGGGGGTACAGAGCAGCCTTCCCTGTCTTGTTTGTTTTCAATGAATTGACACTGACTTGTAATTGCCTGGGAGAGTTTTTGTCTTGTTTTTGGTTGGAGTTAGATGTTAGATCAGATCTTAAGAAGAAATTCTTTATTAAGAGGGCAAAGTGTAGCACTGGCACAGGTTGCCCAGAGAAATTGTGATTGCCCTATCCCTGGAAGTGTTCAAAGCCAGGCTGGATGGGGCTTGGAGCAGCCTGATCTGGTGGGCGGCATCCCTGCCCGTGGCAGGATGTTGGAACAAGATGACCTTTAAGGTCCCTTCCAGTCCAACCACTCTGTGATTCTGTGAGCTGTGCCTGACTGACACATTGACACAGAGCTCAGAGGTTTCTGTGCATCTCCAGTCTAGAAATCTGTCATTTCAGAATTTGCAGTTTGATCTTGGATGTTTTTGATTCAGTGCCAATGGATAGATTTAAGTGCTTGTTTAGTTGGTTTCTGGCACTTGGGTGTTGAGGTTCTGCGTGGTGGAGGAGCTGTGGTGGGCTTTGTACACCCAGTTTGGTGTGTGCTTCTGAAGGTACAGCCATGGAGAAGACGGGTGCAGGTGTTTTTGAGGACAGAGAGGGGACATCTGTCTTGATACAACTTTCTAGAATATTAGAGCTCTGGTTTGCCTTCCAAAAATATCATCTGGGCTTGGAGGCATTCCTGATCAGTGGCAGATGGAAGTCAGTATTGATCCATAGTCATTTGTGTTGGCTTTGGGAGAGGAGTCACTGGGGATTGTGTCTGCAGGCTGGCAGGGATGTCCTCTGGCTTGATGATCCAAGAGAGGTCAGGAGAGAAATGATTCAGCTCTCCAGCTGAAGGAATTTTGGCATGCTGCTTGGGCCCAGAGATAAATACTAAATAGCTGCCTTATGCCTATCTGAGAAAAGGTCTCTCCAGACCCAGTGTAGTGTGTTCCTGTCTTAGTGTGGTGGCTGTCAGGGTCTCCAATGTACAGCTGGGCACTTCATGCATGGAAGGACTTGTTGCCTTCAGTTCTCCCTTGGAGGCTTATAAACATTAACCACCCAGAGGCTACTGATTTAGATAAGCATGCTATAAATTGACACTGCATGTAAATGAGCTATCATGCTGTGTTGTGGTGATTAATGTAACTGTAATGGCACACATTATCTCCTAAAGTTATGATAACCTGGGGAAATCACTTAAAGATAACCTGTTCTGTCTGTTCTCCTCAGGAGAGTATCTGCATTTTGGCTCCACATAGCTTATCTTTACTCCTAATGCAAAACAGAAAATTGGAGAGAGTAAACTGCATACCAGTACCATATTCTAGCTTGCATTGCGTTTTAATGTTAATTTTCTTATGCAAAAAAAACCTGCTTTTGAGTTGCCTTAAGACTGGCATTTTTTAATAGGCAATCTCCAGAAATCATACTAATTTTGTCCCAAGCTCAAGATCCAGGTGTCAGTGCTGGCACTTAACTAATTGTTGCTGAACCTGTCATACTTCTGTCATGCTGGTAAGGCCCTGGCACTAACTGCTTGAGGCTTGGTTTGACTTGAATCTTACAGGAATTTGTCTTTGTTTAGCTTTTCATTCTGAAAGTATGTACTTTCCCTTGCAGGTTTTGCTTGTGCCATAATTCAGTATTTGTTCCAGTTTCTAAACAAAACAGCTGATGAGTGATCTGTAGGTACAAGTTTTAATAATACATGTATAGTTAAATTTGCAGAAAACTTTCTTTCTTGTTTCAAATGAAATTTAAAGCAAAAAAGAAAAAAAAATCTGCCTTTGGTTTTCTTAGTTTCTTATTTTGATCCAAATCCTGGGAGGGCTGGGATTTTTGACTGTGAAGCATTAACAAAAAATGCTCGAGTAAGTATTTTAGAATCCCAGCTGTTTGGATTGAAGGTACATTTCCCACTTTTTACTTGGGAATCTTTTGGGCTGTCTACCCTCTTTTGTGTTCTACCACAGAAACTCTGTCTTGCTAATTCTGATCACTCCCCTCCCTGCATTTTCGTATCAGGGATAGTAGAAGGAGGAGCTCAGGAATCCTTGAGGAAAGACAAACTGTAACATGTGTGTATTCCTGGAATAGTTATTTGACTTCTCATGAGATTAGAAATGTCTCTTCATGAAGGGGCTCTTGAGAGGAGTGAATGAGTTGGGAGAGAGGCTGGAGAAAGGAGAAAAAGATCTTCTCCTAATGAGTGCTGGCAGTCACTGAGCTGGTGTGGGTGCAGGGAGGGAGGAGTTCAGCCCCCAGCAGCACGGGCTGGAGCAAGTGCTGTGTCTCTCCAGGCTGAAAGCAGTGCTGAGCTTTACAGAGTGGGGCTTCTGTAGAGCCTGCAGGACTGCAACTGCAGTGGCACACACCCTCTTGTGGCAGGAAGGGACAAGTCCCAGCACAAACCAGAGTGGCCTCTTGTTCTCTGTGCTCCCTGGTTTGCCTTGCTCGCTCTTTTGTGCTCAGTGAACATCCTTCACTCGGGTGCACCGCGTGCGCTTTCCTGCACTTACATCCTTCATCTTTCTGTTTATGCAGTGCCTGAATCTGTTCTGTTTGTCTTGCAAATTCTAAAACTTCACCCTATTTAAATCTGGTTTTACCAGTATTTGGATTGTATTTCAGCTGTGGGCTTTAAAGTGCCCTTTCTCACTAAGTTGCCAACAAACTGAAAATATGCCTTACAGACTAAAACATTTACAGGAGCAAAAAAGCTGGAAAAAGAAACAAGGATGCTGAAGAACATACTAGTTGTGTGTCTTAAATAGCTTAGTTTGTCTGAACTACTATGAAGGGGTCATATATAGATTAGGGGATAACATGCTGCTTTTCCCAGCTGTTTGATTAACCAGCTTAGAGATGGGTCAGATGCTCAGGAGCAGAGCACAAGAAAGGCACATCATCACCTTCCAAGTGCAGAGGGGCCCTATAGCATGTTTGCAGTTTATCAGATTTGCTGCATAATAAGCTGTACGCTCCATTCAGCACTCTAATTAACCCAGGAAAGCTCTCTGGCTCAGTCTTTGCTGATAGCATGAACCTCACAAAGCCAGGCAGTCTCACCAAAGTACCTCTAAATAAGATTAAGCAAAGCGAGCCAGCCATGAAATAAAATGTAGGCTAAGTGTCAAGCAAATACTATTATTTCCTTTCATTTAGTACCAAGTTCTGTACTTGGTATGAGGTGTCCAGGCATTTAATGTAACTGGCAACTCCTAACAAGTGCTGACAGATGAGACCTTAATCATTAATGTTTCCCTGTACAGACAAAAATAACCAAGTGCTCTATGACAACACTTACAAATACAAGTTGATGGTATTTCCTACATCTCTTAGGCAGTCCTGGCTCCCATTGATGCCCACCAGGATTGGGAATTACGTGTTGGTGGGGCTCCTCTGGAATGTGATGGCAGACTGGGTAATGCTGGGATATCAAAGGAAAGGAGAAAAGCCAAGGCTGGTGGCAGGTTTGTGAAGTGACAGGTTCCTTAGCCCTGTGCTGTTGCTAAAGATCCTTGTCAGACAGCAGGAAAAAGAAATAGTGTTTAAGTGATGGAGGATAGAGCAGGTACAGACATACAGAGTTTCTGAAATCTATTACCTGTTTGAAGAATGGATCTCATCCTCCTTTCTTTGCCTTTCCAGGTATCTTGCAATATCTTCAGAACTCTCCCACCTAGTGACAGCAATGAATTTGATCCAGAAGAAGATGAGCCCACCTTGGAGGCATCGTGGCCGCATTTACAGGTTTTTGATTATTTACCTCAGAAGAAATTCTTGTCATTGCTTAGTGTATCTAATAATTTTCTCAGCTTTTTTTTAAACTGTGAATCAGAATTAGTCTGTGAGACACTAACATTTATTAATATTGTTTATGATTCTAATATAGTACCTGCAGTGATGGGAGAGAACTTTGTGATACTTGCAAAATGTTAAAGCTTTCTTTCAAAATTATATTGATGGTGTCCCTCATATTCCTGGCTTCCTTCATTCATTTAAAAATTATTTTGCTTTCCCAACTGCTTTGATGCACAAGTGTTTTTCATCAGCTTCAGCAAGAGCATTGTGAGGATGACACTGCTGGCAGTTTTGCTTTATTGAGGGTGGTTAATATTCATATGAAAGTGCACAGGTGTTGGCAGCTGATCAGAAAAACGAATGAGAAGCTGCATCCCTATCTCAGTCCTCCTTCCTCTCCTCAAGGTTTGCTCCCAGGTGTTTGTAGCAGGATTCAAGCTCACTGAGTTGCATCCCTTCCTCTGAATTTCAGTTGTCAAAACAAGGGATTTTGAGACTCCCCATGTGGAATAACACAACATCCAGGTCTGGAGTTACTAGCACAAGAAAATTATGGACCTGTTGGGGTAGGTTCAGAGAGGAAGGTGCAAAGATGGTCAGAGGGCTGGAGCACCTGTCCTGTGAGCACAGGCTGAGAGAGCTGGGGTTACTCATCCTGCAGAAGAGAAGGCTCCAGGGAAACCTCATTGCAGCCTTCCAGTACTTGAAAGGGAGCTTATAAAAACACAAGGAAGAGTGATTTTTACATGGTCGGATAGTGATAGGACAAGGAGAGATTCAGATTACACTCTACTAAGAAGTTCTTGACTTGTGAGGGTGTGAGGCCCTGGCACAGGTTGCCCAGAGAAGCTGTGGCTGCCCCCTCTCTGGGAGTGTTGAAGGCCAGGTTGGATGGGACCCTGGTTGGATGAGCAAACCTGGTCTTGGGAAAGGTGTCCCATGGCAGGGGGGGTGAAATGAGGTGATCTTTAAGGTGCTTTCCAACCCAAACCATTGCATGGTTCTTTGATTTTTGAATGAAGAACATAAACCTAACTGGAGAAAGCATCACTGATCCTGATGCAGTAAATTCCTTTATAGAAAATACACATGAAGATCCTGTGTGTGTTAGTCAGGATGATGACTCACACCAGTGGTAAATTTACAAGAAGTTTGCTTGAGTAACACTTTGTGGAGTCTGGGAGTTTTTGTGAGCAAAGGAGGAAAATTGATCTCAGCCTGAAATGAGGATTTTATTTTACAGTTGCATGCACAATCCTGTGAGCAGTTTGTTTCATTCTTTTGTGCTCTCTAATTCAGAATCTGTTGAAATGTAGGTTCATCCCTCATTTATATTTAAATTTCACAAAAAATAAGAATCTTCAAAACTTCAAGGCAGCTCTGAGGAGCTTTGCCTGCCTGGAAACAGCACTTGCAGTGACACTGGTGCTGTAGTTCAAAAAGTCATTACTTGCATGGAAATTATGGAATTTTTTATCCAGTGGATGACTTACTATTGTCAAGAAAAAATTCACCAAAGTATTTGTGAAAAGTCGATGGAATTGATTTCCTGATGATTTAATGTTGGTGTTATGTAAGCTGTCACTTTTCCCACAACCTATTTCTAAACCTCTCTGCTGCTTTTTGATTTCCCATTGCTTCCTTTGAGAAGTCAGAGAACGTTGCTATAAAGTACCAGCAGCGGTTTTGCAGCATATTGCTGTCATGGAAAAGTTTAAAATGATTTTAAAATGTAATTATTAAGCTTCCTTTCTCCTTTCAGTATCAATATTCATACTCACTAAAGACAAAAAGGAGAAAGAAACCCTAATGGCTGCTCTTTATGAAAAGGTTCTGCAAAGAGAATGGCTGGCTGGCAGCTCATTACCAGTGACAGATCAGAGCTGCTGTCTTATGAGGCCACAGCAGTCTCTGTTACACTTCACTTCCTTGTTCCCTGGTTTTTATACTCTTCTTTTTCTCCACTAAATGAAAAGTCTTGCTGTCCCACTGAAGACTTTAGGTAGAGATGGAATTGCATGAGAATAAGCAGATTTTCTCCAGCCCTGAGGCTAATCTTTACAGTAAGTTAGGAACTTCTGAATAAATTCTGGTTTGTATTCTTCTTCTGTGTTTCAAGTTGTACTAGAACGCTACTCTAAGCAGTTTCTAATTTCATTTAAATATTTCCAAACTGTTTCACCAACCCCTTCAGAATTGTAATGTCTATATTTGATGTGACTTGAGCAGTTCAGAGGGCAGTTTAAATGTGCTTCCCAATTACTGTAGGGAGCTTCACAAGATGATAACAAGCATTACAAGATGGCAGTGACTGTTCCTGGTGATGAAACGTCTTTGACTGGAGTTAAATAAGCAAAGGCAGCTTAAAAAGCTCATGTAATTAATTTTAACTAAAAGGTGGCAATTGAATAAAGGAGAAAAATATTTTCCGTTGCATTAACCCTTTGTAGTGGGGAAAAAAGCATTTAATCTTGTAACAAAATAATTTAGGGAAATACAAAAATTACAAAGATTAATCAAGGCATAAACTAAACCTGTGTTTTGTTTTGTTTTGTTTTGTTTTTTTGCAGCTTGTATATGAGTTTTTCATACGATTTTTGGAAAGCCAAGAATTTCAGCCCAGCATTGCCAAAAAGTACATAGATCAAAAATTTGTATTGCAGGTAAGCTGGTGTGGTTTTTTTTAGACTTCGTGTCACTGTTGGGGAAAAAAAAAATCCTGTGCAAAGATTTTGTTTAGAATTTGAAAGTGTAACTTCATTTGCAACAGAAAAAAGTTAAACCAGCATCTACAATGAAAGTTTTCAATCTATGGAGGTAGTGGAAAAAGGTGTGTGTGTTTATATGTCAGTCTCTGTTGCTATAGATACATAAAATAGATGGTTTGGATCCAGTTTTGATACCTCAGTCACAATATTTGACTTAGTGGTTTTGAGAGGGAGCTGAAACAGTAACTTGAAAAATGAAAAGTTTGCTACCAAGCAGTGTCAAAATGCTGTTCTCTCTTTCTAGAGAGACTACCTAAACGCCAGTTTTAATGTGTCTTAATATTGTTGATACATATGGAGGTGGTTGAAGGAAGTAGCTTTCTGGGTTAAACCAGGACACTCCATACATCCATCTTTTGTCTTCAGATTTGAGAACAGGCCTGTCTTGGGTTTTCTTTTCCCTTTGTGAGTTTTTGTATAAGTGAGAAGTCAAAAAGAACTTTGTGCTTGATGCTGTCTGTAGCTTGCTTTTGAAATCAGGGGAATTTAGAATGACTCCTTCTTAGCTAGAAAAGGGAGTTCCTTGCAGGCTGACACTTGAATGGAAAACAAACCAGAGTTGGCAGGCAGGAGATACTCAGCATTTCTAAAGACCTTTCTCTTGCTCCTTATCACTCATGGAGCTTTTATTTTCCTCTGTAGTACTCAAGCTATAAAAGTTGTGCTTTACTGTTCATGTATGTTGTTTGGAGGAAGAATACCTGAAAAATGTAGTGAAAAGAGCAATTTCTGTCCTTACATTCAAAGTTTCAAAGAAGGGAATTCAATTTCCTTCTCATTGCACAAGACCTTCTTCATCCTACAAAAGCATGGGATATACTTAAATTTTTATTTTATCCATCTCCTAAACACAAGAGCATTTTTCATCTGGATCAAACCTCTGGTGGTTTCCTTTTTGTTCATCTCAGTACTGATTTGACAAGGAGATGCACCAATGTGTTCATCCAGTACCTGGTGGGGATAAAAGAATATGCATGATAAATCATCCCTGACAGGTTTTTCCAGGCTGGTTTTAGTTTGATTAGATAGAGCAAGATTGCAATAGGATGAATACATGTGCTCTCCTTCAAAATCTAATAAAAATCATTCTCAGATGCTCCTGTTCTGTGCTGCTGCACTTGGTCATGACTGGCAACATCCCACTCACACCCTTTTAAGACATTCATAACTGCCACTTTGGCACAGGAGAATGGGTCTAAACCAAGGATTTAAATTTTTTTTCTTAAATCCTGCTCATTTTCATTAAATCTACCAAATGGAAGAATAGTATCTACTGAAAGAGGGCAAAATGAGATTTTAAAACCTATGTATCAGAAAACAATTAAGAGGTCAAAGGAGTTCTAAGGATTCCTGTGTTCTTGCCACGTGGTTTGGTGATGCACATTTTTATATTGTTGTGCACAGTGTGTCAATTTAAAGTTCACATTTTTCTATTAGAAGTTCTATTCAACCATATATATATATATATACACACATACACAAGTAAGTAGATGCATTTCCATGTGTGTAAATACTTTGTGGTGAACTGGGGTGTCCTTCCACTTCCTATTGTGTTTGTTGTGTGTCAGGAGTAACTCCTGAGTATCTGCAACTGAGATCCCTTACACAGGAAGGAAATTTGAGACTTAAGAACATAAAGCATTTTGGTGTCTCGTGACACTGACAACATGAATGGGAGATTTGGAGTATTTGGAATTAGCTTTTTCTCAAAATTAATTTTTCAATTTCTTTTTAAATTTTAGCAAAGTGTTTCATGGCAGAAAGGTTGCTTGTATGAAAAAAAGATGCTAAAAAGTTACGTGGATTTTTCCCAAACTTTTTCCTTGTTTACTTGTTTTTTGCTTTTCTTTTTTTTTTAAATATAGCTGTGTTTCTGTCTTTCAGCTGTATGTTTTAATAGAATACTGTATTTATCAGTGTAGCTGTTCATTTCTAAAGCCTGCTTATGTACAGTTTGAAATGGTTGGCAGTGGTTGCTAAGAGACATACTATTCAAATATATCCACAAGTCTCTGTGTTATGTAGGTTGCTATTTTGGAAAATTAATTTCCCTTTTCTATGTATGTTCAGAATAGTCAACATAAATTATGGAAGTCTTGCAGCTTATCCATAAAAATAAGACTTTATTGTTGAAACCTGAAAACAAATTGGACATAGCAAAATAATTGTCTTATTTATTTTTTTAAAAAATGAGAGACTGGGTCTTAGTTTTGCAATGTTTCCAGAGAGGATCTGCATAAGAGAAGTGGAAATAAAAATACTTTTCAATCCAGTAAGAAGATGAAAAACATAAATGCTTCCAGCTGTTTGCTGTCTTAGGCTGAAATGTGCTATTTGGGGAAGGATGAGGTGACTATTTATTTATTTAAATCTAGAACTAATTGAACAAAGCAGTGTGTTTATAACCTCTGGAGGGCAGCTGACAAACCTCATACTCCCCTCATGAGATTCCCACCACAGATTCTTACTGCAGGGAAAATACAGTGAGGTCTCATTGCTGCAGAAATGTTCAAAACAATGAGGAAGAATGTGTGCATCAGTCCTAGACCTGGATGTTAGAAAGCAAAATCCCAGGCAGCCTAACAGCTCTTAATCAATTTTTTTATCTTTTTTCACCTCCTCGAAGTTGTGTAGCAGTTTAACACAGATCAGGTGTAGCATGCATCCACTGACATATCTACTTGTAGTAGGTATTTATAATTTATCTGTTTGTGAATCTAAGATAATTTTGTTTTCTGCCACTCCTGTAATGATTTTCTGACAACATCTTACCCATTTGTAAGACCTGTTTGACAAACTGTCTTTATTTCTCCTGCAAGACAGGTACTGGTTGACAGTTACTTTCTTTTTCATGCAAGACAGATACTGGTTGCTTATGATTACTAAAAATTACCTGAAATACTCTGTCTTCTGCACATTTGTGGCAGTTCATTGTGCTTTTTGCTTTTAAATAAAGTTTACCTCTGAATTTATCCTAAACATCCACCAGAATAGCCAATATTGTGATGTCACAAAAAAAGGAAGAAGGTGGTTAAGGGAGAGCTCATACTTTTGTAGCAGAGGATTGAAGGGGAACAAAACAAAGATCTGCAGGTGATATTCCTGCTGCTCATTTCATGCAGCTGCAGGTATCAGTGTTTGGGATATATTTTGTACAATATCAGACACTAAAACACCTCTCTTGACTGAGTCTCATGTAACCATTTTGCTGTTTATTTAAGAGCCACTTAGTAAATTTCTGGATCTTCTGTTGTTGGGGTTTTTTTCCCTTTGTTCATTGTTTTGGTTTTTTAATTGGCATTAATAATGAAATCACCATTTTGTTCAGAATGAAGGATTAATTCTCTCTGTTGTTTTTGATTTGTGGCAATTGGTGGAGATCCTGTAACAGCAGATCCAGGGCTGGCATGGACCTCCCTGTTGAGTCTTTCCACAGTGTGAAGGCCATGCAATCACTGGGAAGGCTTAAGAGCTCATCATATAAATTACAGGCAATTAGAAAAATGTGACCTTGACACAATGTTGTGAGAACAAAGTGTTAGAGCAGATGAGGATCTTCTGATTCTGCAGAGTCAGGGAATGCTGGATGGTAAAAGGCAAACTGTCTTATTGTGTTTGGTTTTGGGGAGAAAGAAGGCAGCATTTTGGAGCTAGTTAATCACAAATTTATTATTCTGAGTTTTGTGATGTTGAACTGAGTTTCCAGTAGATTTTTTTTTAATACTGGATATCTACTCCCTCGGGTACCATGGATGTCACATTCTTTCATTCCTGTGTTTTCATTAATTCAGTTTCATACAGAATTCTTTGTGTCCTGCTTGTCAAATGTCTCCAGTTTCAGTTCTCTTTTTCCTTTAAACACAGCTGTTGGAGCTGTTTGACAGCGAAGACCCTCGAGAACGAGACTACCTAAAGACAGTCTTGCACAGAATTTATGGCAAGTTCCTGGGTCTTAGAGCATTTATCCGAAAACAGATTAATAATATTTTTCTACGGTAAGTTGTGGAAGAAGGTGCCTTTTGCTTGTGAACCCTTTAGGAAACTGATATATCGCTTATATTTAACTTTTCTTTTTTTAGATTTGTTTATGAAACTGAACACTTCAATGGCGTAGCTGAACTGTTGGAAATCTTAGGAAGGTAAATGAGTCTTTTTTTATTATCTAACTCAGACTTCCTTTGTGGACATGTCAGGGTAGTGTCAGATTCGGAAAAAGTGTTATGATAATCCCTGATTCTGAAAACAGATGTGAGCACATGCTCGTCTTTAAGCCCATGTGCAAATCTCTGTCACATCTTTGCCAAGAATATATAACTACATGCAAGTTACAGCCAAAGTGGTGGATTGATTTTATTTGCTTGAGTCCATTAAATACTGCACACTTCATCCTTACTTGCTGGAGGATTATTTTCTTCTGAGCACACTTAGCAGAGTGAATGTTTGGAGTGACTCTAATTTTGGTAGGTTAATTACTTACAAGACCACCTTGCTTACATAAATTTACAGACCACATAGACAAGGTCTTATCTGTTTGGCAACAGGTTTGTGCAGCTGTTGATGTGATTATTCCTAATGGGAGCTGGATTGCTACCTAGATCTGTAGTGCCCTGCTAATATAAAGCAGGACCAAAGTCAGCACCTGTTTACAAGGGCTATTTGTAAACAGGTGCTGATTGCTAAACATATTTTAGTCTAGAAAGTGCTTTTTCAGACCTCAGTATTGCTCTCTGTGATGATGACACTAACAAATATTTCTTTTCTAATTTCCAGTATTATCAATGGTTTTGCTTTACCTCTCAAGGCAGAGCATAAACAGTTTCTGGTGAAGGTGCTGATCCCTTTACACACTGTCAGGAGTTTATCACTCTTCCATGCACAGGTAGAAATTATGAAAATATTTTCTGTTCGGTAAAAATTACATGAATATATTTTAAGGTTGCTTTGTAAATTTAATTACAGGCACATAAAAAGTGGGGGGAAATTCTAAATGTGCAAAAAACCACAACAGGTTTTTTCCAAATTAATTCAGTATCCTTTGTATGATAAATGTTTAGTTTCTGTTCTGATTAGATAATTAAAAGCATAAAATACAGCTGTAATATTTTGGAAATTTTATTTAGTAGTTAAGCTCTCTCTCTTGGTTTTCCTCTTTGCTCTGTTCTCATTCTCACAAGTTTGCCTTTCCCATTCTCTCTCCCAAGAGTATGTTTGGGTTTCCTTAGTCTTGTGCTGTCAAGGCTCTTCTTCACCCTGGCAACCTTCTGAATACTAATACCCACATTTTTACATTTAATATTCTCCCTCACAGATTCCTTAATGCTGCATTTATGCTCTCATACATCTTTTTATACCTCCAGCTTACATGATGTAATTTTCCCTCTGATAACTGCTACCTGATGCCTTTCTTTCTGATTTTCAGATAGTGCAGTATTTCTTATGGTGATAAAGCTCTGCTTTAAGTGTGTTATTCCAGGTTTTAGCTGTGTCGACTCATCTTGCAAGAATTCTCATGACTTTGTTGTATAAAATTAGTAAAAAGACACTTTTTAAGAGAGTGGCAGAAGCTTCAAAACATTGCTTGGTATTTAGAATTCCAAGTTGTTCTGATTTTTATTTTGTGTGCTTCTTTGTCACTCTGATTGTTCTTGTGAAGTGTCCTTTCTTATAAACTGAACTTTGAATGGATTTGCACAGTGCAAACTGTGCATCTCAGTCTAAAATTGGATGTAGTTTGAGAGAGCTGAACAGCATCTTGCCTTAAATGTCTTTTTAAAAAAAAGTTGGGGTTTTGTGGTTTCTTTGTAGAAAGGTTCTAATTTTGTTTTTGCAAATTCTTACCTCTTCACAGCTGGCGTATTGCATAGTACAGTTTCTGGAGAAGGACCCCTCACTCACAGAACCAGTAAATATTTATTTCATACTTCTTTTTTTTCCACTATCAATAGTTTACCCTGTAGAGAGAAAAGTAAAAAATCTAACTTCTTTTTCCTTCTAATTTAGGTCATTAGAGGTTTAATGAAATTCTGGCCAAAAACCTGCAGTCAGAAAGAGGTAAGTGATATGCTAGTATTAAAAAAAAAAAAAGTTATTTTGCTCTAAAACATAATAAGCAGGGAATCTTTAAATAACTTGTGGTTGATAGCACATGCTGTGATGAATCCTGGTTATTTCTTGCACTGATGATTTTTCAATACTTTAATTCTAGTTTTTTGAACAGTTTTGACTGTGAAAAGTTTGATAACTGTGGTTTCTGTTCACAAAATAAGTCCTGGTACTTCTGCAGAGAATTTTTTTAGAAAGGAAAAAATAAACAATAGATGAGGATAGGTTAGAAAACTCTGTTAGATTCAGAATTGTTTACATATAAAGGCAGTATTTTTCCAATGAGGGTGAAAGATACTTTATGTGGTGTTTACCTGCTAAACATGTAAAAGATGCAGTTAAACATGTGCATTTTTGTTTCAGATGCAAATCAGAGTTTCCCCAGTGAGGTTTTGTGAAACAGCAAAACTGTTATTTTGAATATTGCTCTCAAAAATGAGGTAAAATTAGGAGAATCTCCTTAGTTATTAAAGTTTAAGCCTTGGTTCTTCAGATCTTTGTATGAGACAAGGTTTTCAGCATAGGTGTATATACTGGTGCAATTCAGAATTTCATTCAAAATACTTTAAATTTAGCACTTGAAGAAGAAACTTGTCCTTGTTTTAAGGGACTGAGTCCAAAACCTGCCAGTGGTAGAAGTGATGAGATTTTTTGAGAGAGGGTCTCACTGAGCTAGTGAGGTTTCCATTTCTTCTTGAAGCAGTTGAATTTGAAGATTACCAGCATTCTGCAGAACAAGGTGATTTGGAGGTTTTATATTCAATGCTTTCTTTTCTGTCTTTAGGTCATGTTCCTAGGAGAGCTGGAGGAAATCTTGGATGTCATTGAACCATCCCAATTTGTGAAAATCCAGGAACCCTTGTTTAAACAAATTGCCAAGTGTGTCTCTAGCCCTCATTTTCAGGTCAGTGGTAGAGGTTATTGTTTGTCTAGGAATGTGTAGTCTCAGTTTCAAACATAACTCCCCGCAAATGTGAACGTTATGTTATGTTTTTAAATACTTGTCTGCTGTGGAAGAGGATATGTTGGGGTGGAAGGTTAAGTCTGAACTCTGTGGAGTTCAGACTTAAGTCTGAACTTGTTGGAGGTGTTTGGGGTTACAGCACAGAACTTGTCCTTCTGAGCCCCTCTCAAATCCTTAACCTGTGTCCAGGCAGACTTTGATCCCCTCTCACTGTGGGTGACAGGTGCTGGCCCTACAGACCATGAAGGTTGGATTTGCTCCCTGCTTTTGGTGCAGTGTTGTGCAGTTCTTGTTTTCTGACTTGTTTCCTTCTAACCACATAAACCACCTGTCTGGTTAGAGGTGACACAAACTGTAGCTTATTTTAATCACGTTGTATAATGGGGGGAAGGGGAGTGAATGGGATGTAAATGGATATATGAAGAGGATATAGAGTTCATGGCCTGTAGTGTCTCCATATTAAGCCTGATGATCTGTCCTGGCACAAAGACAGATGTGACTTTCCAGCTCTTCCTTGGACTACATCTTTTTTTAAACCATAATTCAGACCAGCATCCTCCTCCTGTCCTTGGTATCTTCCCCACACTTACAGTTTCTCCTCTCTTATCCAGCCCAGCTACTGGGCCTTTCCCTGTCTCCTTCCTCTGGTATCCCAGCACTGCTGGGTTTTTTCCTACTGCACTCTTCCTGATTTTGAGGGAAAGGGTGATGGGAAATCTCTCCCTCTGCTCCTCCTTCCTTCCCCTCAAGTGCAGCACTGGTGTTGTGTCTGCACCCAGTCTTCAGTGAGCAATAACACATTGCTCAGGAAATAGAGAGTGGGTGCTGTGGGATCAGAGCTACAGGATAGAAACTTAATTCCATTAATGCACATTATGCTACTGATTTGAAATTAATTCCAAAACTAATGACTCCTGTTAGCTCATCTTTGTGGAGTTTCTCTGTAATTTGTTTTTTCCTTCAGAAAATCAGAAAATTGCAGGTATCTGATTTGCTGTTAATGTTTTATTTCTTTGACTTGAAGGTGGCTGAAAGAGCACTGTATTATTGGAATAATGAATACATCATGAGTTTGATAGAGGAGAACTCAAACGTTATACTTCCCATCATGTTTTCCAGCCTTTACAGGATTTCTAAAGAGCACTGGAATCCGTAAGTTTGTGCATTTACCCTTTTTCTTGCCATTTGACATCCCACTGATAAACTTAGGGGATGTCTGCTGAAGAACATCTGAATGGGAGAAATGCAGACTCAAAGCTGCTCTGAGCAAGTGCAACTCTTTTAATGCCAGTATATATTAATCTGCACTTGAGCTTGTCTCAGTGTTTTTAATTAACTGGTGTGTGTACAAAAATCACCACCTTGTGGGATAAAAATAGGCCTTCTCACAAGTTGGAAAAAAGAAGAAATTAGATGTTACATTAGTATTGAAGGCAAAATGTTGCTCATCAAGTGTTTCTCCTACGCAGTTTTTTTATAAATGGGTTGGCTCTTAAGCCTGATTGTAAATTGTCTAGGAGATTATCACTTGGCATTAATAAAGCTTTGTGGCTGTATCATCAACTGAAACTTCTGGGAGACTTTTGGTGTTGGCATTTTTTAAAAACATCCATGGAACATACTGACTGTATATTCTTGGGTTGTTTGTTCTAAATTTATTTAAATACAGCTGCTCTCTATGACAATAACTGAGCAGTTACTTTATGTTGATATTGTGATAATTAGGCAATTTTATTTTAAATTGAATGACCTGGTGAAAAGTGTTTTCATGAAAAATTCTATTACAGTTAGATGACATATATCCTGTATTTTAGTTGGAAAGTTTCTCTAAGTCAAGATGGTTAGCATTTAGTAAACCCAGTATTTTTAATGAGCTGTGCTGTGTGCAGGTCTCAGTTCCTTTGACATCTTACTGTAAAGTAACATTGGTCTTTTTGTTCTGTGCCTTGTCAAACTCTCAAGTTTGTGTGCTTACATGATAAATCTAATGCTGCTGGAAAGCCTCTGTAACTTAACACTGGTCACAAAAGGACACTTCCCATGGCACAGTACTCCAGTACCAGTCTCCAACCTTTTCTATTATGCACTGGGATACTTCTGGTAATGAGAATTTTCCAGTATCCCAGTTCACAGAGTTTTCATACCCACAGAAATTTTATTACACAAACCAGGTAAAGACACATCTGAAATAAAGGAGATATTTAAAGAATTTTTGTATTTATAAGACAATTTTTCACGTAGGCAACAAAAATGAAAGTTTATTTAAAGAGATGAGAGAGAGACAGGGGAGTGTGGGAAATGGCACATAGTTTGTGTGCTGTAAGGATGAGCTCCAAAGGTTCCTGGCACTTGTACTGTTGATTCACTGCCTCCTGGCTGAAGAGCTGCTTCTTAAGCAGCCCTGGGTCTGAATATGACAGCCAGGGTAGTGGATCAGGAACTGTGAAAGGGAAAACGAATATGAGCTGTATGAGCACAAGGAAATCACTCCTGAAATACAGCTTTGCATTCTGCATAGATGCACTGAATATTCAGCTTCATAGAAGAGTCATAAGGAAATATGAATCACTTTCATTTTGTGTTTGAATTCTGTTCCTTCTGCCAGCATTAATGATTTGAATCTCTGAAGTTGCATTCAGAATTGCTCCACAGCATGAGGGAAGAGACTGTAGTTACATGTAATAGCTTTCTGTTGTTGGCTTTTACCCTGGAGTTTTGGCCTGCTCCATTTCAGTAGTCAGCAGGGACATGAAAGCTGATTCTCACCTTTACGTATGTAAATCAAGAGTAGTTTCACTGAAATCAAAGAATTTACATAACCATACTTGCAGGAACAGAATTGGTCACAGAAAGACTGGGAAGAGAAGGCACTTTTTAGTTCACATTTGATTTCACCTGAAACTAATGGATTCTTTTCTTTCTTCTTTTTTCCATGTTTCCCAGGGCTATTGTGGCTTTAGTCTACAATGTGTTGAAGGCATTTATGGAAATGAACAGCACCATGTTTGACGAGCTGACAGCCACTTACAAGTCAGATCGTCAGCGGTAACTTTTTAAAGCTTATTTTTGTCAGCTGTGCACACGGCCTGCAGTTTACTTCTCCCCTTACACTCAGGTGCAATTGCATAATCTCAGACATAATAGACACTGCACCATTTTTGCCCTTGCCTGCTTGTCAGGTTTTTCATTGCAGGACGTGAGATTCTGTGTGCAGGTTGTTCTTTTAGCCTTTAGTAAATACAGTTTCCATTGCATCTCTTGGGAATCCACATTCCTCAGGCACTTCCTTTTTGACTCTACATTCCCAAACACTTAAGTGTATCAAGATCTTCAGTAATAAAAGGGTTTAAAGGTAACACTTTGCTTAAAGACTTTTTTAAAAAAAGGTTACACTGAGGTTTGGAGACACATAAGGGAAACAACTAAGATTTGATTTTCCAAATTGCTATTTGTAGGCTGGATGTGGTCTTAAAGCAAAGAGAAGCTCTCAGCCTTTTTATTTCTTACTCAGAGGTCCTGCTGTATCTGAGTCTTTCAGCATGCAGGATCCATTCAATACACCACTCATAGAGCCATTAGTTCAACTCCAGTGGCAGCTTGTCTTTTCTCCTATTTTCCCTAATCGTTATTTCTTCATTACAATGCAGCATCTTTTCTCATAAGCTTCACCTTATGAGGTGAAAAAAAATGAGGAAATTTCAGGAACTTTGAACAGTTTGCAACTTCATTTAAGTCCTTGGCTGTGACTCAGGGTTCCCCCAAGCAATGCAAAGGGCACTGCATGTCAGCAGAGGTTTTTAGGGCAGTCCAACCTTGAAAGTCTCTTGGCTGTTGTAGCTTTTTTGACTTGTGTGACTGGACTAACACTGACCTTTCATTCCACTTTGTTTTATAGCCCAAAAAATCTACACATAACAGGCTAGCTCATTACTATGGTATTTTAGTTTTAGAGACATGTTTAGAGATCTATTTAAACTAAGACACCAGATATTCTTGGTATATATTGGTAAATAAGTGCCAGTCTCTTAGTGCAGTTGAGACAAAACTGTATGGTTCTTAGCAAAAAAGGCAAAGAATTTTAGGAGTGATCATCTAATCCAGCTGTTCATGGAGGCAGGTTGGTGACCTAAATCACTTTGTCTTACACTTTGGCTCTTAAGATGAGAAATTCTGTTCTGAACAGGACCAGACACTGCAGTGCTGTGTCCCATGTCTGGGTAATGGGAGAGGTTTAGTGGCTGAAGTGCACAAAGAATTTCTTTTGCACCTGCTGACATTGTATTTCTTACCAAGGCTGGTGCTAACCATTTCACCATTTTTATTTACTTCTTATAGTTTTAAAATCTGAATGTATAAACCAGGGGTTTTACCTTAATGTTTTCAGAAAATTTTTGGCATCTTAGTAAAACCACATTTCAAAAGGGTAGCTTTGATACCACATAAAGCTTGAGGAGAAATATGTTCAGTATTAATGGCTGGGATAGGGCAAAGAGGTAAGTTGGATGAGGTGATCATCCTCTAACAGATCTTTAGGTAAACAGGCATGTATTTCCTAGTGATTAGAAGATAAATATTGGTAAGTAGCCTGAAAATGTAAGGCTATTTCACTTATTCTTGTATTTAATTTTAAATACTTTCCAGTAACAATAGGCTCCTTTTTTTTCCTTTTACTGTTCTTCAGGGATTTATCTGAAAGTTGCTTGTACATTTTATATATGTTTAAAATCCTCTTGGGAAATCAAAATTCCAAACAAATGAGCCAGATGTTGATATGCTGACTGAATCAAAGTGTGTAGGAATGTTTCTAATCCCTTGAAATACTTCTCAAGACTTCTGTAATGTGACTGGCAGAGAATCTGTGTATCTGTCATTGTTAGATTTCCATTTCATCTAAACCTACAAGGTGATGTCATAGGACTTGAAAGCATTTTGTGCCTTGCAGTCTCGAGGAGATTTATTCACAGTAAGCTGTGGCAGAGACAGGAAATTTAGAAAGCAAACAATGCAGGTAAAGTAAATGTTAGGTTTGCTGTTTAATTTTCTCAATTCAGCCACTGAAATCTGTTGTTAAAGCAAATGCTACATAGATCTTGCAGGAATTTGGTGTGGAAAAAGAGTAACTCACTGAACAAAAGGCACATCTTGTAGGTTGAACTTTGCCTTGGTTGGTGCCTAAGCTATAGGGAAGCCAGCAGTCAATGTAAGTAAAAGTAGTGATTCTGAAAGAATCAGGGAAGGCTTTCTAGAAAGCCACTGTGATTTATAAAGATATAAATAATCTTGAATAAATAAACATAAAAATAATTAAATAACTTGGTGCATAATGGAAATTTTTATAATCTTGACAAATCAATTCTGTAGTAAAATCTCACTGCATTTTTTAATTCCTCATTGCAAATTACTGTCTGTGAACATTGTCACTTTGCTCAGCTTATGTTTTCATACCGCTTTGTTTAGTTAAATTTATGTAGTTAGCAAAGAAGAAAAAAAGAAAAAAATTTTAAAAGGTCAAATACATGTTAGGAAAACTGCAATTGTGTTCAAGAAAATTTGTGCAGCTACCTAATGTCAACTATATGTTTTTTAACATAAATATTATATAGTCTTCTCTCCTGCTAACTCTTTGTTTTATTTCATCTGTCAGTGAGAAGAAGAAAGAGAAAGAGCGTGAAGAACTGTGGAAAAAACTGGAGGATTTGGAATTAAAGAGAGGTCTTAGACGTGATGGAATAATTCCAACTTAACAAAAAAACAAAACAGCATTATTAACCTGTGGAGTCACACATTTATGTAGTAGAAGATGGAGCAACAGTTTTCTGTATTGTGCAACTTTACAGTAGATTTCACATTTGTTTCATTATTACAACAGCACTGTATATACCTGTCTCTAAGTAAAGGAAAAAAATAAGGACTTTAATCCAAAGTTTGGACAACAGATGGACTTCTCAGAACTTTGCAAACATAATCATTGTTTTAACCCTTCTTTAAAACCAGTCTTCAAAGATCTGTTGATGAAAATTGCAATGTCAGATTCCATTGTCAGGACCTGTTCCTTATTTATCGTTAGCAGAGAGTATAATACAACTTTCAAATGTGAACAATCTTAAAATTTAGCTTGTCTTTCTGCTAAACTGTTACGTGTATTTATAGTAAAAGAGAAAAAAGACTGTCATTTCCTTATGAGTTTGTGTAACATCCTCCTTCTCTGGATAACTTTACTGTAATTTGACTTTCTTTTCCTTTTGCACATCTTCATAAGTTGAATGTCCATTCAGATCAGGGCCATGAAAAACATTGGTCCTGAATAAAAGTTTTGTTTACTGGTGTGAGCATTTTTTTAGTACCAGGCTGTCTCTGGTGCTTCCTTAATTTGAACATTAGGAATTAAAAAACGTGTAGGTGATGAACATAGTAGGAAAGGGAGCTTTGGATTCGTGCACCTATTTATTGCAAATCCAAATTAGTGTCCACAATCCTTGGAAAAAAAATAAGAAGGGCAGTGGTAACACCCTGGACTTCAATACCTGACCAGTATTAGTGATACAGCATTGGACACATGTACCAGGGTTGGTTTAGAAACACTTAATTGCTGAATTATTACAGTATGTTCTTATTGGGCCATTTAGAAAGAATAAAGACATGCTAAACAACACAAGCATGAAATTGATCTCCAGTGGTCATGGATCTAATTGGAAATTGAGTTGAGATAGCAGTTTGGACAGTTTGGAGTTGTTGCCTTACTTTTTAATATGTATTTATAAAGTGTTCCAGCAAAAGAGGATGTAGCCTCTAAGAAACATACTCTAGTGTTTTTGTGGTTCTAGTACTATTACTCATCACAGTACCAGCCCTATGGTCTTAGCTGGAAAGGATTCTGGATTATACACTTCTGCATTCTCATCTGGATGCTCATTCCTAACTACTGTATTTGTTACCAAAAGTGGTTCTACAAATGCTACTGAAAAAAAAAATTCTGGAAATCCTAATGTTCTGAGTATTAATAATAAAGTTTAAAATGCTTTTATATCAAAGGTGCATTGTGACCAAATTGTTTAAAACAAAAGATGAAAAAAAATACAAAAACAAAGAAGAGGGCTGTATTATAAGTATACATTATTGGCTATCTGCTTTGTATTTGAAAGTGGAATCTTACATCTTTGGTAGGTAAAATGCTGATAAGACTTATGTACAGTATATATTTAGCTAATGCAGTTGCATTATTCTATACCGGAAGGTATGTGTTTCAGGATTTTTCTCCAGGATGCTTTTGAACTGTTATAGACATATGACAACAGTGAATTGATAATCCTAAACCATCAATCCAGCAGTATTTGCAGTATAAAAATGAATTGGTGTTCATGAGTCTTTGTGATAGTTGCAAACATGAATTTATGACCTGTTGCCATTGATAGAAATACAGTATAAATACAAGCTTGTATATTTTTCTTCCTACCATTTAAATATACAGTAGAATTTGAAGTTTTCTTCTTTTCAGGCATGGAAAAAAAAAGGTAAAAAAGAATTCCCTCCCGGACTACTGACTGTTTCAGGATTATCAGGTCACAGTTTGTACTCCTGGGTCTGCACACACAAATGTTGTAAACTCAAGGTTTTGTAAGAACTGACACTGTTAATTCTGGGAAAAAAAGAAAAAAAAAGTGGAACTAGTCATATGCAACACCAAACACGACATGATTTTATGGGATTATTATGAGCTTCTTTTAAGAACATTGACTGGGACGCAATGTAAATTAGGCAGTTACTGTCATAATTGAAACATTTTATTTTAAAGTGCTGAAGCAAAGGTGCAAGCTGAAATACTGAAGATTAAATAAATTTATAACAAATCATGTCCCTTAGCCCATTGATTTTGACAGTCTTTTATTTCTGTTACCAAAAAAAAAAAGAAAAACAAAAACTTGGTAGTGTGATTTCTGTGTGAAATGATCATTTCACAGTACAAGAGGGTGGACTCAAACTCATGCTCAAAGACTATGTTCCATTGTGAAAAACTGAGAAAGAATGGAAAAATAAAACTTCATGTTTTTCACCTGGTGGACTAAAACACAACAATGTGAAATTAGAAAAAGCACCTTGTCCTGTACTTAGAGTTTAGGTGAGTGTTGTTTGTTCATAACTACTTTTGGTTTTGCCATGTCATTCTGCTATTGATCATACAAACCTGCGGAGGACCTGGTGGGTTGCAATATTCCGTGGCCTCTGCCACGGGGACAGCGGGGAGTGTCTGATGTTTATAGATGATTTATCACTTCTGAGAAGGAAGGTTCCTTTAAGGAGAAGGAGATGATGTGCTGTTGTTGTGAAGTCACTTGACTCTAAAGGCTGGGTGATGCACCTGAAGAAGCACCTACTGCCAGCGCCATGTCCAGCCCCACAGGGCTTCCACTGCTCCTGCTGGAGCTGCAGGAGGAGGAAGAGGAAGGCAGCCCGTGGGCCCAAGTGTGATCAGTGCATCATAAATTACACTTTTGTTTGCTTCTTGAGTTCCACCAACCACCTTTGTTTGTGTCAATGTTGTTCTTGACTGCTCGTCCAGCAGGCGTTGGGAGGTCCTGCGTGTCCTGGGCCACATTGGTCTCAGGGGGAAGGGTTTTGGGTATTGTCTGCTCACAGGAAAGAGCTGCGAGGGCATTGGGTCATGGGGATGTAACAACTGTACAAGTAAAGTTCCTCTCGTGCACTCTGAATTGACCACACGTTGCTTTCTTCATCTTGCACGTCTCCCTGACTGTTTTCCTTTCGTTGCTTTTGAGTGTTTTTTGTCTCTCTTCCAAAGGTTGGAATGCTTTAAATAAAAGTATTCTAGTGCCGTTGGAGCGTTCGCTAGCAGGGTTACAGTAAATTTAATCTTGGTTGTGTTAGCATAAGTAAAAGGGTTTAATTTATTTTTTTATCTGTTCTCATGTGTGGAAAAAATTGAGGGTGTTGGAGCCAAGAACTGCTTGAGTAAGAAATGCAGCAGCTGTACTTACATTATACATGCCTAAGTACTGCCTTAGGCTCTCTCATTCAATGGAAAAGAAAATATATTAGGAGCTCTAAAAAGCTCTTTATTGTTTTGTAAGGAGTGGGAAAGATGAGATTCTTCACCCTCCAAGTAAAACTGACATAACTTCCTTTTAGTTCTGTCTTTGTTTTCAAAGATGCCCTTTTCTCTTAATTGTGTGAGACCACTATCCCAAAGCAGTTGCCCTTAAACAAGACAAAGGTGATGATGCTCAAGGTTGAAGAATGTTTTTATAAACTTGTAGCTTTTTAAATTTGGCTCATGTGCTTCCCTTAGCAGCTCTGGAGTGAGCCATGAATTAGTTTTTCCTAGTTGGTATGTGCAGCAGATTTTATGTAGCCCAGTTTTCCATTTTGAACTCTATGAAACAGCATCTTGAAACAGAATGGAACAACTTTTGGTTAAAAACTTTTATCCAAGCGTTGCTTCCCATCCACAGAAGCGTGTGCTTTTTATCACGACCTCTCTGAGTAAGAGTTTTTGTTACTTGGATCACCTGCTGTAAATATGTTGTATTCATTCCCTCATGGAGCCATGAGGAGTTTTCAAATATAAATAGTACCAATACATTTCTTGTTGTTGTCCTATTTTTGATTGTAGTATAGCGAATGACCTGTCATGCTTTTTGTTTCAAGGTTAGCATTTAGATTCATAGATGTTAATATTTTAGCATTTCATTGTTTAAGCAGGAGAGGGCAGCAAAAGTTCATTTTTCCCCATAGGAATGCTCTGGTCCCATTACTGTTTTTAAACTTAGGTGCATCTAACTATCTGTGGGGAGGGGGGAAAAACGAAACTTTTTTATATATATTAAAAGGTGCATATGAAAATATATAAACTGGTCCAACCAGACTGTGAAAATGTCTTCTACTCTACATCCAAGTAATAATAAAAATATCTTCCACCTCTGGATAAAGTACAAGCAGGTCTTAAACTCTTGGATTCTAATGTCATTCTTTGGAAACAGTTTACTTTCTTAAAAATGGTATCAAAGAAACTCAAACTCAATGGTGCTCCCAGCTATAAATGTGTTACCTTCCTCTTTTGCACATGCTCAAGAGGCTCTGTACTTTGGGTGCATCTAAATAAAGAAGCAATGAAGTGTTTTCCAGGTGCTTGGCTTTTTTTTCCACCTCTTCCCATGTAAACCTCATGAGCCTTTTCAACAGTGAACTTGCAGCAATCAGGTACCCATCTGCACATATCAAATGTAAGGACTCTTGTCTGGAGAAAAAAAAAAAAAAAAAATGAAGCAATGAGGTGGTAAATTAAGTTTCAGCCAGAATTATAGTAGTAAACACTCAGTTTTCATTAAGTTCATTTTTTTCAGAGGTCGTCTGATGATGGTGAGTATCCTCGTACCTCACACACCTCCTCTGTGAGGGAGGTCAGGAGCAGTGGATGCAGGAAAGAAGCATTAAAGCCACACAGTGTTCTTTGGGAACCCTCTGAGCCTTACACTTTGCAGCTGGGAAAGGCATTTGTTCCTTGATGGCAGCATTCGGGTGTTTCAGTCCTCGTGCTCTTGTGCCTTGCAGTTTGGAGGTGAAAGGAAAGGCTGGAGATGGTCACGTATGTGGGGGAAAAACCCTCTGGAGAGAGTCAGGGGTAGAGCCTGGAAAGGGGCACTGCAGGTGAATGGTTTGAGCAGTGGTATAGGAGATCTGGTTGCTTCAATAAAATAATAAAAAAAAAATTATTAAACATCTAATTTTTAAATAAGTTTTTTACGTGATTTATTCCCATAGTCTAATCCCTATTTTTTTCCATTTTTCCCCCAGCTTTAATCAGTTGGATTCTTGCCTTTGTTAAAAGAGCTCATTATCACAAATCTCTTTAAATACTTGTAAGACAATATTCAGAGCGCCTAACAACTTCATGTCTCTCTACTTTCTTATTACAAGCCAAGTATTTTCTTAAGAAATTAAAAAAAACCCCAAAAACAACATGCAGTAAGTTGGCCTCCAGGGTAGGATTTGTCTTCTTAACTTGCAAGTTAGAAATCAACCTTTATAGGATTGGAATTAAAAACTTAAATTAGTTTCCTACTTTCAGTTATGATAATTGCTTTGCTAATTTTTCATCTTGGTCTTTCCTTCTCAGGGTTGTTTTGGTTTCTCATACAGCAGCAGAATGTCTGGTTTGTCTTACATTTAGTTTAGACCTCACGTCACAAGTGTGTAGCCTACAAAAGTAGTTTTGTGTGCAGGTAAAGGCTGTTCCCAAGGCTGCAGCAATTACTGCCTCAGTGTACCGTGAAGGAGTAAGTTGGGAGTTAAACTGGACACTGATACAATATCTCAAATTCTGATCTGTAGTGTTAAAGATTAAACACTGGAGATGAAGCAAATATCCTGAATTTGTTAGTAAATACCTTGAAAGCAAGTGTGCTAACCCACTGTGAGCAGTGACCACAGGCTCTTCTGGGAGGTTCCATGATGTCAGAAATGCTCATAAAAAAACTTAATCTTGTGCTATTTTTATGTTTGGTTTTGTTTCCCCCCGTCCATCTTGTGTATTCAGTATTATCCCTCCTTGAAGTCACTGAAAGTGTGAGAATTCAGGGGTCACTTGGGAAGGATGGAAAGCTTGAGATGCATTTAAAGCAGTGTCTGGTTTTTATACAGTGGTTCATACTTTGATATGCTTTTGAAAGTGTCTGGGAACTTGGCATTATCCCTGGATCCAAGAAGGGCTTCCAAAAAGAGAATGAGGAAAGGAATATTCTATACACCACCTGAATCTTGTCGAAATTCTTACTTTACAAGCTTTTCCTTGTATGAGAAGCTTCTGCACTTCCCTGGCAGAGGCAGCAGTGACCCAGCAGTGAGTATTCCTGGAGCCCCAGCCACAGCAGGAGCACAATGGGGTAGAGTGGCTCTGACAGCCAGGAAGGACCTTGTGTTTGTGCACAAGGATTTGTGCAGCCCTCCAGCAGTAAAAGCAGAGGTTACCTGCAAACCTTTTGTGAAGTGAGTGGGCTCGGGTCGGGTTTGAATCTTCACCTTTTGAACCTTCAGCACCCGTGGTTGAGCTGTGTGAGCAAACTGGACAAATGATCTAGCTCAGATTTCAATATTACTTCTGCAAAGTGTCCTAAGCTTATGCTCATCTGTCATCCTAAAGGCTGTGCAGCAACTCCCCATCTTTATTAGATGTTTGGCAAATGTATAGACATGCATGAGTGGAAAATCCCTGTATATTTATTTTACTGTCTCCAACCAATGTGGGCATCTGCATTACATAATCTTCCATTTCAGGTATCTTGGAGGCACCAGGCTCAAGTCTGCAGGTGCCAGACTTTACTTATCTTGGAGTAAACTGCAACTTGGCAAAGGATGCTCTTGATTTCTGGAGGAAGGAAATGTGGAATTCAGACAGTGGTAATTAGTTTGTTAGTCCACAGACTATTTCACAAGCACAAAAAGATATTATTGCTATTTGCTCTCCATGGCACTCATCAGACAATAATTGTCACGTTAGTGATTTTGCACATTTCAAACATCAGTTCTGGTCAGACAAAAATGACTCAGGAATCCAAAGAAAAGAATATTTCCCACTGCAGTATGGTGCCCCCAGCCCCTCTTTCTCCTGTGCTGCACTAGGTTCTGCAAACACAAGTGTAAGGACTTGAAATGGGCTGAATTTAAGCAAAATGTGCTGTTCTAGTTGAGATTGTCATAAGGGGAGCATAAATACAGACCAGGGGGCATTTCAGCCTTTTCCAAGCAAAAGTCTTTCCATGTAGTCAGCTAAAGAAATGGGATTTTTGTAGAGGTCCTTTCACCGGATCAGGTTGTTCCAAGCCCCATCCAAGCTGCCTTGAACACTCCCAGGGATGGGGCACCACAATTTCTCTGGGCAGCCTTTGCCAGGGCCTCATCACCCTCACAATAAAGAATTTCTTCCTAATATCCTGTCTAACCCTGTCTTTCATCAGTTTGAAGGCATTTCCCCTTGTCCTCTCACTACACACCATTGTAAAATAGTTCTCTGATCAATATCTGCAAAGAGCTGAAGCTCACAAGCTGCACAAGCCTTTTGGATTCTTCTGCTACTACAGCTTAGACAGACCAAGCATGTGCGAGTGTTCTTGCTTGCTTGTAGTTTTTTCTCTGAATTTGGGAGAGCAGAGGTGGCCACTTGTTCCATGGAGTTTTAGTCCCTCAACTTTCAACTTTTTCAGCTTGTTTTTTTCCCTGAGCTTTTCAACTGGTTTTCTTGCACTGGGTGTGTGTTAGTGACTTTCTCTGCAGTTTGAATACACTCTAGTAACAAAGAATCCCCCTGGTTTACATGGAGTGCTTCAGACTTGACCAAACCCAGAAGGGGTCCTGGCGTTCAGGTGCAAGAGAACACTCTTCCAGCAGGAATCAGGTGTATCCAGAATGTACCCTTTGCCCTGTGATTTCAGTTGCTTGGAAAGGAGATTAACTAAATTAGACTGTAAACACACACACACACACACAAATTTTCCTTTCCCCTTCCAATAATAATTTTGATAATTTATGTTGCTGCTAAATCCACCATCAAATTGCTTCTCACTTCTTATTCTAATTTACCAACCCCCTCCAAAGTCATTGACAATGATATGTGTGCTGTATATAATTTCATGGGACAATATCCAATCTATTGCTAGGTTTTGAAATCAAATAATTAAATTTATATGCTTGAATTAATTGTCTAGTAAAACAGAATCTATAAATAAGTCATTTATGTCATAGTGGCATTTTTTTTTATATGGATGTCAATTAGTCACTGATGTAGAATATCCTGTTTTGATTGCGTCATCAGTGCAGCAGGGAGGGTGGGCATGGAATCCAGATCTTGCAGAAATAAATAAAACTTGATTTCTAGTTGTTGCTTCAATGTAAGCCTGATTTCATGGGATCGTTGTTGGGCCAACCTTCATTCATTGTGGCAGGGTAGTTCAAGGCAGAAATGGATTCAGCTTTATATCCCAGTGCTTTATTGACCAGAAACAGAAAAATCAGATGAAAGGAAAGCATTTCCATCACAACATTCTTTTTCAGTAGCCAGGGTGGGCGAACTGCAGGTAAGGCTTAGGAGCAGTGATTTCAAGCTTGCTATGGAAATGCTGGTAGCCAGTTAAACTTTTGTGACCTTACTTCCACACTGGCTTTTCTCCTTCTGTGCTGCCTGACTTGGCAGCAGATGAACTCCCTAAAACACATCTTTAAAATGTATTTTCCTTTACTGTAACCTTGAATTGTTTTCCATGTGTTCACATTCTCTCATTCCCATCCTTTATCCCCAGCAGGATGTTCATGCTAATACATTTTCCAAGTAGGTGTCTCACCCTCTGGAAGTGTTTCTCTCCAGAGCTGGGGCTGTTATCTCTTTGCCCTCAAATTGAGGAGGTGAGAGGAGGAGGAGGAGGAGGAGGAGAAGAAGAAGAAGAAGAAGAAGAAGGAGAAGAAGAAGAAGAAGAAGAAGAAGAAGAAGAAGGGTTTCTGTCATCCCTGTGCAAGTGGGGTGGGACTGTGAGCAATGCAGGGAGGACATCCCTGCTCCCTGTTTGGTTCTTCCCTTCCCTGAGGTGAGAGGGCTGTGGGGTAACCCTCACCCACTCTCCATTGGATCCCCCAGTCCTTAGGTGTTCCATCCCACCACACACTTCCCTGAGTTCTTCACTTCCTAAAGGATCAGATGCCTGCAGGGGAGGATATGCAGAAAAAAGGTTTGTGTTAGTCCGGAATAGAGTTTGTCCCTCTGCAGAAGGGGATTTTGTTTAAATCTCAAAGATAAATCAGATGTATTTTGTCTATCCCAGGCTAAGGTTTGGGGTTTTTTTAAAGAATAGTGTATTATTTTTACCATGACTGCACTAACACAAGCTTGAATGATGGAGATCTTGCCTTTCCCAAGTACAGAAACATGATGAGACAGATTAAGTACAGCTCTTCTGTAAACTGCAGGACTTAATTCTCTTCCTGCCAGAGTCAATGATGGAAGTCCTGTTGCTGTCACCAAAAGTAAAATAAAGACCTGTGAGGAGATTGGACAAATCTGCTGTGTCTATGTGGGAAAGTGGTCAGTGCTAAGAGGGGTGACGTGCACTCATTTCCTCTTCCTGCAGTAAATGGATCCTATTCATATCACCCACTATTGTGTGTGCATTGTCTGTGTGACCTCTACAGAGCTTTTATGGATATGAGCTTCAGAGGGAATGTGTGATCCCAGTTTGCTTCCTGCCTGTTTTACAATGAACACCCATCAGCTCCAGAGAAAAAACTGAATAAATTTCTGCTGCATAATTTGTAATCTGTACCTGAGCATTCAGGTAAACACTTGAGCACACGCAGTGAACCCCAGCCCTGGGATGTTAAATGAGGCAGTTTTTCTGAGGCTGTCTAGACACAATGTCTGCCTACAAAAGAATTTGGTTATGAACAGGGCAGCATTGTTCAAAAGATGTTATTCTGCTGCTGGGAAAATGGAAAGGATTTTTTTTTCTTTTTTCAGGAGCAGGAAACTGCCCTTTCCTGGTGCAGTTGTCATTTCATGACCAGTGTTACTAAAACTTTTGTCCTCTGAGACTCTCCATTATTATGAATTACGTAAAACATGATGTCTTGAGAAAAAAACCTGCACACCTATTGTTTGACATGAGAAAAAAAAAGGAAAGCAAACAGTGTAACTTCACTTGCTTTGTTTAGAGATTATCAAATGCATCCAGGAGAGTAAGTGCAGTACTGCAGGACTGCAGTAAATGTCACTGTGATACTGAGAAGCAAGGTGTGTACCATCTGTTTTGGCACCCTGTCATGGAAGCGGACCAGCACTTCGTATACTGTGGAAAAAGGGACCTTGCATGGAGTGTGCTGCTCTGCCCCAGACCTGAGAGGAGAGGGGACACTGGGGAAAAACATGGGTTTGGAATGGAGTTTCAAAGCTGGAGGTGCTACAGTGAGGTGAAAAGATCAAAATCTGTTCAAACATTTATCTGCCTTGAAAGACGATCAGATGTTTAAGGAATTAAGGAGACAAGGCATTTTTGAAGATGTCACATGTGCCCAAGAAAACACTTTACTCCTATTACCCAGAACATCAGGATAAGGTGGTCTCAGCCGTGTCAGTCAAAATCTCAATCTGGATCTCTTTCTGCCTGGAAGTGCTGGTCAGCAGTGGCTGAACATGAGCCAGGTGTGCCCAGGTGGCCAAAAAGGCCAATGGAACCTGCCTGTGTCAGCAGCAGTGTGGCAGCAGGACCAGGGCAGGGATTGTCCCCCTGGTGAGGCCTCACCTCAAATTCTGTGGTCAGTTTTGGGCCCCTCACTACAAGGACTTTGAGGGGATGGAACAGGTCCAGAGAAGGACAGCAGAGCTGGGCAGGGGTCTGGAGCACAAGTCCTTTGAGGAGCAGCTGAGGGAGCTGGGGGGGCTCAGCCTGGAGAAAAGGAGACTCAGGAGAGACCTTATCACCCTCTACAGCTCCCTGAAGGGAAGCTGTACCAGGTGGGGGTCAGTCTCTTTTCCCAAGTAACAAGGAATAGGACAAGACAAACCACCTCAAGTTGTGCCAGAGGACATTTAGATTGGGCATTAGGAAAAATTTCTTCACCAAAAGGGTGGTCAAGAACTGGCAGAGGCTGTCTGGGGAAATGGAATCACCATTCCTGGGAGTATTTGAAAGATTTGCAGATGTGGCACCTGGGGACATGGTTTTGTGGTGGGCTTGGCAGTGCTGGGTTAACTGTTGGACTCAATGATCTTAAAAGTATTTTTCAGCCTTGATGATTCCCTGGTTTTACCTATCTTTGTGACTATTTTAGGCTGACCTCTCTGTGGGGTTTAGAGAGGTTTTTGTCCTTCTCCTCGGTGCTGAGGAGAGGGTAACAGAAGGAGTGGAGAGCTGTATTTAGTGCCTCCAGTAATTTCCTATTTGCATGTGCTAAATAAGTTTGGCAGAGGAGAAATTCTGAATAACACCATGTCTGGATGGAATGCCCTGAGCCTTTTAAAAAAATGTATGAAAATTCAGTGTCCAGTGGCTTTGGTGATAAAAACCCCTTGACAGGGATGACAAGAACACCACACTTAAAGCAGGACTCCTTGGACCATGGTTTGAAGTTCCCACTTTCCTGTGACATGGAAAATCCTTTTTATTCCAGACTTCCCCTTGGGTCAGGTAAAATCTGTGTTGCTCAGCCTGCAGCCACTGTCTGTTTCTAATGTATTAATTAGAAGGTTTAGAAAACCTTTGCATGCACTTAAACAACTTAAATGGGGGAAGAGAGCAGATTAGCCAGTTTTAATCTATCTGTCAACACTCAGACTCCTTGGATTAAAAAAATAAGGTGATTTCTCAGATGAGAAAGGCTGTGCAACTGTGATGTCCAGAAGCTGTCATTGGTACCAGTCTCTGTAGAGACACATTATAGTGCTCTTCATGTTGTGCAGGGAATGTCCCCCAAAGCAGGAAAATCAGTAAATGTTGGGCTGTGTCTCTGGAGTTTGTTCTGAATCTTCTTGGCATCCTGTGGCCAATCTCTATGAGGAGGGTGTTCTAAAGACAGTACAGATCAGCACTTTTCCCCTTTCAGTGTCAGTGGAGATTTGGCCATTGCTAACCCTGGTAAATTTAACCTACAGTGCTTGTTGCTCTTGGGTGATGCTTTATAAAGTGTTCAAACACTGGAGCCTGCAGGACAACTGATCTCTGCTGCTAATTAAAGAGGCAAACCTTAAATTTAATTTTCTAACCTTATGTTTCAAGTCAAACCCAGCATTTTATTATCTTTCCAGCTTAGTCTGTGAGTCATTTGTAATGCATTTTCCTTATAGAGGAACATCTGTATGTTGTATTCTTTACATGTCGAATAAGTTCAGAGTCTTTTAGTACTTCGAGCCGAGTGGGAATCCCTGGGGTACATTTTGGCGCACACCTCTGCAAACAAACCTTTTAGTCATTTCACTGCTGGGTTAAAACTTAAATGGATGATCGAGGGTTTAAGCAGCTGGATTTTAGCATCTATTTGCCACATGCCAGCTGCAAGCAAAGCAAGAAACTGTTATACTCAGCTGTGATTTACATATTTGACCTTTGAACTGCAGAGGATATAGCTGACATTGTCAAAGTCAAATACTGTATGGAGCTCTGTGAAACACGAAATTTGTCTTGTTAGACTGTCCGATCTTTATAAATTAATGTCTGGTTTCAAAGTGTCTTTAAATGACAAAAGTGTTTTTTTTTAAATCAGGATTTATCTGTCTGATCTAATTAAAGTAGACATAGCTTACAAAGGCTGCAGAATAAAAAGCTTGCTTGAAGCAAGGCAGAGGTGTGTAGCATTAGCACGATAAAATTGAATTTGTGGTACTTTTTCAGTTAATCTCTATTGATTAATCCATATGCAGGAGAGTGCAGGCTCTGACCTGAGCTTTCAGCTCAGGTGAAATCGTTACTACTGTGATATCAGAATTTGTAAATAAGTTGTAAACTATGATGTGATGTTAATTAGGAAGGAATTCTCCCCTGAGAGCCTGGTGAGACAGTCACAGTGTGATGTGCCTGTGCCAGTGGTGCTCAGAGGTGAAAGATGGATTTTTGTTATCTCTCACTCTTCTTATCTTCCTCTCCTGGTGATCCTTCAGTTGCTGATAAGTTGGTGACTCAAGATAAACAGAAACCTGTGCAGCCTCTGGAACATAGCTGTCTCTGTATGGTGGTGGGGTTTGTTTCTGACTGCTGGAACCTATTTTTCTTCCTGGCTTCTTGAGCCCTGCTGATCCCATGACATGGGATGAATCTGAACCCATAAGGAGCTTGTTAAGATCAGTGGGAACAGGGTGAAGAGCCTAAACTGAGGACTCAAAGTGTTGACTGAGATCCACATTTCCCCAGGGGGTAAAAAGAGTTCAGGCTGGAAGATTTGGTTCTATCTGCTTCTGACACTTCTTGCCTGTTACTGTCTGGGTCTGTGCTGTGCCAAGGTTTGACTTGGCCAAGTGCCTCTCTGGGGTTTGGGACTCTCATCATGTTTGTCTTCCTGGCTGGACTTTGATTAGTTCAATAGTTCTATGAGTTTATTCTGACACGATTCACAGGAGGAGACAGTAGCTTTGCTTCAGGAGACTTCATTTCCAGCCTTGTCTAATTTGCAAACTTCACTCATCACAAAGGCAATATTAAAACCTGAGCATTAGCACTGGGGGTGATGTGAATCAGACAAGGTGTCTGTTTTCCAGTGCTCTGGCCATGAACAGTAGGGAAATTACTGAATTAAGATAATGTATCTTTGAACTTCTATAGTTTTGATTAAGAAGCTTCAAATTCTGAGCCCAGAGCAGCTGTGTCATTGCTCATCAGCCTGTCCTAAAAGACTTAAATGTCTTTTCAGAAAAGACTTTTAGAGGAAAATTATGGAGTGCAAAAGTGACTTGAGCTAAAGTGGTTATTGTCAGCCAGAGAAAGTTTGCATAGCATCTGTATTTATTAGAAAAATCTTTTCCACACTGCAATGAACTCAGATCAAATCTCCAGGCAATTCCCTGGTGTACAATTAGAGAGCCCAGTTCTCTCTCACATCAATATTCAGCCAATTCCATTGGATTTGAGTTCTTGAATTCAGATTCTGGGCTGAATGTGATCAGCATCCTCACCATGAAGGGACAGTCTAATAGGGAAGAAAATGTGGCTGTGTTTGATGCCAATGTAAGGGTGCACAGGCTTCCAAAATGCCCGAGAAAACTAAGAATGTTACCAACAGTGTGGTGGTGTTTGATTGCTTATTGTCAGCAGCTATGCTTGACAAATACACCTTTCCAGAGCAAGGATATGGCAGTCTTAAGAAATCAGTCTCCTTACTTTCCTAAGGACCATGACAAAGAAGCTCCACAGCCTGGACTCAGTGTTGTACCTTTACTCACCTTCTCATCCATTCTGGATGTGTGTTTTTGTGTTTGTCCCCTTACCATTGTATATATCACAACCCCTAAACCTTCAGGGAACTCCCCAGGAATGCCCCTCCTGCAGGTAAATTCTTCCTGCCAGTCCCTCTTTGAGAAACGTGTCTTCAGCAGTTGTTAATCTTTGCAACATGTGACTTACAGCCACAGTAGAGTAGAACTCTGCAATCAATATTTTTACTAGTCAGACTGGGACAGATATCAGACAAACTGATCTGGTCTTTTATTTTAAATTTTGCTATCCCTTGCCATTGGGTCAGGATGAATTTTGTTGGAACATGTTATTTTCTTGACAATGGAGAGTCTTTACTTCCTTTTTTGCCTTTATATTTTTCCTTCTGATTTTTACTTGCGAAGCATTTTGCTCCAAGTTTAAGGTTTGAGAAATTAGCTTTTCTGAGGTACCCTGCATATAAAGACATAAAAAAGGAATTTCAGTAAATATGTTCAAACTGTAGTTTTTGTCCATACAGTACCAAATCAGGTTTTTGTAGTATCAAATAATTTTATAGCATCAAATCAGGTTTTTGTCCATATAATATCAAATCAGGTTCTGATCAGGTTCTGAACTGAACCTGCAGTTCTGCAATGGATTTATCTTTATTGGAATTACCTTGTTTTGGGTACAATACCTGTATGTTAAAGATGTGCACGACCAAATTTTAGAAACTTCAGCTTTTCTGATGCCTGTAGGACACTCATTAGTTCTCTCCTGGATTGAATCCATCATAGCTACAGGGCTTTTTTAGAAGAGTGTTATCTCTCCAGGAGACATGTGCCTCAAGCAAACTGTGGATTAGTGTTTTTTGTTACTGTTAAGCCTCACCCTTGGACTTCATTTTCCAAGTCTGATGGAAAAGGAAGAGAAGAATGGTGTCTGACAGATTCCTCATAACAGCCGTGCCGCTGAGGCAGTGTCTGTGCTGGAACAGCTGGGATTCTGCTGCAGTCAGCACAGAGCTTTTCCACAGCATTTCAGATCTGCAGGGCTGGATTTTACAGGTGTGCTCACTGGGCTGTTCTGCCATTCCTGACACAGGTACCCCCACAAGCTGCAAGAAGTGTTTATCTCCTCTGTAAGAGGGGTCATTCTCCTGAGTACTGAGTCTGCTGTGATTTACTGCCACAGCAGCCTCAAGAAATCCTCTTTCCCCACTCCATCCTTCTCCCCCTAATGCTCATTCAGCCGCTGCCAGCTCGTGTCGTGTTAAGCCCAGGAAGCAAAAGGAGCCGAAAGTCTTTTAAAGCACAAATGGCTTTGTGTGCCCGAGCCCTTCAGCGGGGACTGGTGTCCCATTGTTAGCAGGGAGAGCCCGCATTGATCTAATTCCTGCCCGGGAACACATTTCCTGATGGCAGCATTTCGCTCCCCGTGCCTGCACTTGGCAGTGTTTCTATCAGAGCCTTTCGAGGAGCTTTTCTTGCTGCCTTTGATTTTCATTTACAGATCAGCCGTGCCCTCTCAAGGTTAAACCTGCTTTGTCTGTCCCTTTACAAGCCAACTCTTTGCATTCTTTCAAAATGTAGAAAATGACAGGAAGTCACATTCCCAGACAAACACGCAGCAGCTGTGGGTATGGATTAAATAATCTTAATGCACTTGTTTGAAATGCTGTTTTCAGGACATAAAGGTTACCTTTTTTTTTCAAAACTACCAGCAAGAGTAAACAAGCTATTGACATAAAGTCCAATGTTAACTTGTATAGGGAAAAGTGATTCTAGTGTTATTTTTTTTCTGTGAGTTCATCAAAATGCATCTAACATTTATAGCTATGTATCCTACCTGACAGTTTTATCACTCCCTCTGTTCTAAACTGAATCCTAACCTCTCTTGGATGCCACCTCCTGTGAACTTGGCCAGCCATCCCACACCACCTTGATTCCTGACCCATTTCTCTTTCTGTCTCACTTTTGAACTAACACCCACCTTTCCAAACCCCTCTCATGTGCAGTGCATTAAATATCTCCTGTCCAGTCACTGTTTTTTCTTGCCTCAGTCACTGTTTTTCCTTGCCTCAGTGGTCACTAAGTTCTTTTGGCCTGCCGCAGCCTACGTGGCTCTCTGTAGTGCTTGCTGTGTGCAGCCACTCAGCATTGGTATTTCCCTGGGTCTGTCCCATTAAATAGCTCATCTCAGCTCCTTTCTCATGACCAACCCAATTTGAAATCCTACTGGTATATTTATTGATTAACTTAAATGAGATAAACTCACAGAACAGTAAGACAGCAAAACTCTGAGTGGGAAAAAGCCAGCACTCAGGCTTTTCACAAAACACAGTGTAAATCCTAGGGGCAATTGGTGTCTGTCCCACAAACAGACAGGATTTTCTGGAGACAGAATAAGTGAGAGTCTGCAATTTCTCTTTTGTTTCAGTCTAAGAGGGTGTTCAGTACAAACGGAGATGAGACAACAGGATTTTACTTAGCTGAACTCACTGAAATCAAGCTGAATTACACAAAAACTCCAGCACCTGGTTTTTTAATCCACAGAAGAAAAGAGATCTGTCAAAATTGGTTCATCTGCCATCTGGCATGTATTTCCTGTATCTGCCTCTAATCTTGGGCTGATTTTTTCTGGCACATTTCCAGAATCAAATAAAGGGGACTTAAGCGCAGTATTTTCACTTTTACATGCTTTCCTGAAAGTCAGGAACTTTTAAACTGTATATTTTCGAAAAAAGCTTTAAAAGCTTATTTTCTAGCTTTATTTTTGGTCAGTGAAAATGATAGAAAAGTAGTTTTAGGGTTATTTTAGTGGAAAGTTGTTGATCGTTTTAGATCAGTGACAAGGCTTTGGCTGATCCTTTTAACTTCCCTGTGATCTCATTTGTCTTTGAATTTCCTGCTTTTCCTTATTGGTTTCAATGGGGCAAAAAGGTGTTTGAGACATTGTCTGGTGATCTGATGGAGATGTTTCCAACACCTCCATTCAACATTCCTCCTCTAGCCTCTCACCTGATCACTCTTCACTTGAACCTGGAGTCATTTACAGCCACTGAGACTGGGAAAAATAACGAGGGAGATGCTAGGATAGATTTTAAACAACCCCTCCTTCCTAACTTTTCAAATATTTTATTAAAAATTCTGTCCCTTCTTTCTTGTTCCTTTTGGTTCCTGCTAAGTGAATTTATTATTTGAAGCAGATGTTTCCCGTGTCATGATGTCAATAGGGCAAGAGCACTAAATGCCTGCTGCTTTTCTGTTTTTCAGACAGTCCCTTCCCTCTTTCACTTGTTCCAATCACAGTTTCCTAATTTAGACAGCAAAGGTGACCTTGAGAGTAAATAACCCGCCTTTTACATTCCAACCTGTGTGGCTGCTCCAAGCTGAATAATGAAACACAACAAATGCTCTGGGATTCCCAGGGGTTTGAGAGCAAGTGTGAGCTCTGCTGCTGCACCAAATGTGGGCTGCTGACCTTGACAGTGAAACAAGGACCTCGAGCCATGGGTTATCCACCCTGAAAAAGGGACAGCACCTTTTACAGGTGTGCTGTACCTTGTTTGGTCCTGAATGGTTCAATATCTCATCTCCTCAATGGCAATTTGCTTTTTCCATAATTCATACTGCAGAAAGCCTGAATGCAATCCATCAGCAGTATGTATTGGATATTTGTAAGGTATATTAACAAGCTCATAGTAATCACTGCTTCATATTTGATAAGATGCCATTTGTCCATTTCTGGACATCAACAGATGCTGTTTTGCTTGGTTGTTGTGTTTTTTTCCTCTACTCTTTTTTTGCTCTCTACTCATTTTGTTTTTCCCTCTGAAACATTGTAGCATGGATTTTATTTGAGCAAAGCTTTCTCCCCTGTTTTCTATTCTCATGACTGGGTTGTACTGCTGTGGCTGTCTCTGGCAGCATCATCCTGAGGGGTCCATAATCCCTGACACTTGCCCTGTCTTTTCTGGATTTTTCTGGGTACTGTAGCTGGGAAGTCACTGTCCATCCATGGTGGAGAGGAAGGGAGGTGACTTTCTCCAGGTGTGACCTTATGGCTGCACTTCTCTCTCCCACTCATCTTTTATGAACTCACTGACCAGCAAGTTTTTCAGCAAGTTCCTCAGCTGCTCCCTGTCCTGGGGACAGCTGAAAATTGGGTTTGCACAGTGAAGGCAGAGGACATAATTTCTAAATTTCCTTTCACTGTGGTGCTCACCTGTGTTTCAGCTGCCTGGCTCACCAAGAGAACACTTTCTTTCCTTGCAAGCTCACACCTCCTCCCCCCATCCCTTGCCCTTGCTTGTACAGAGAAATCGAATAAAAAAAAGAACTTCTGCAGTTGACAAAAATCCAGACATTTTTTTGTACAAATATCTGAGAAGTCACCCTTGAGGATGTTTATTTAGGGCTTGTTAATTAGAGGGGTAATGATAATTTCAGAGCCAGCTTCCAATTCCTTCTCAAAGGTGTTGATATTCCATCATGGAAAAGAAGATCCATTTTGCCCCAATGCATGCTCATAATTTCACTCATCGAGATACTCCTTTTTTGATCAGGTTATGAAACAATAACCTGCAAAAACAATAATTCCCTTGAAGGTAATCACTGCTGGAAAGGGGAGTCTTGCTTTACAGTCAATGACTTTGATGCCTTGGGTAGTTCAAGTAAGGATCTGCCTTGATTGACAAGACCCTTTCTATAAATTTGAGCAATTAGACATCCCAGTAGCAACTGTTGGGGAGATCTACTGATCACAAACACAGAGATTGCAGTGCAGGTCTCCTGCTGCTCACTCTGACATCCTGAAACACCATCTGCAATTTAAAACTGCAAAAGGAATTCTGACTCCAACGAGTTAGGTGAGTGCATGTCTGTGTTTGCTCCTTGTCGTGGCTCTGGCTCATGAATAAAGCAGCAGGATTTGCTGAAGTGGCAAAGGATAAATGTTTGATTTGTTCTGAAATTTTTCTATTTTGCTCTACATATCGTCTTTTAAAAATAAGGATTTTTAGCATCTTTTTTACCCTGTTGAAGGTTATATATAAACATATTCTCTTTAGTCACATGTAAGACTCTAGAGAGACATATAGGGTGACATATATGATGCAAACATCATGTGCTGATCTAAAGCTCTGATTTAGCAAATTTAAATCATTTTGTTTAACAGAAGCCTAGAGACTCAAGCATCAGCCAGGCAAATGGCAGTCCCAGCTCACTTAATTCTGTCCAGCTGAGAACAAACGCCAGCACACACCACTGTGCCACGTGCAGTAGCTGACTTTCTCAAAATTAAGTGTCAAATCTGGGGTTTCTGAGATAGATGCATTTAAATGCAGTGATAGTCTGTGAATTGTAAAATGGACCTCATGGCTTAGAGCTACTTTTTTTTGACAGAGGAGCTGTTCCAGTGGAGTTGTTTGCTTTCTTTACTGAGACAGAAGGTCAACAGGTATCAGAGGGTCTTGGTGGATGCTGGGCTGCTCAGGTGTGAGGAGTTCAGGGCTCCTCTGGTCACCTTGGCCATGTCCCCCCTTGTCTGACCAGCTCTGATGTCTGGTTTGGCAGCCTGGGTTGGGTGTGAGCTGTGCTGAAGGGACAGAAGGGACAACCAGCCCCTCTGGCTGCAGCCCTGGGAGAGGAATGGCACAAGTCCAGGGCACAGGGTGTTGGTACTGGCAGGTCCAGTAATACTTCTGGGAGATGCCGAGATTGTAGCACAAATTCGGGATGCTTGGCTCCCAGCCATGCATCTCTGGGCTTTGTGTGAGCTCAGGGCAACCCAGACAGGGTGGTAGACAGGCGTGTGCTGCAAAACAAATCTGCAAAATGGAGATTTCAGTGGGGCTGGGAACACAGGCAGGTGACTTCGTGTCTTCCAGGCAAACTCCCACTGTTCTGCAGAGAAAGCTTTCACACTGCTGCATTCTGTTACAGACCTTTTAACTGTGATTTTCCGCTTCTGGGAGTAGTGACCACTCATTCCTCCACCTGCCCCTCTTCTCCCAGGCTGAGTGAGGATGGATAACTCTGTGTTTGAAAGGAGGAAGGGCTTCAGCTGAGCCCGTCTGTGAGGGTTTAAGCTTCTTTTTCTCTCCCTGCCAAGTTCAGGATTAAGACAGGGGAAACGTAGATTTGAGTTCAGACTTGGAATGTTTATTGTATCTTATCTGTTTATAGTATTTACAGACTCACACACTGTGAGCTCAATCTAGCAAGCTAGGGAAACGAGATACAATGGCGCACTTCTAACTCTTTCCAAGGTCTTTTAAGTGATAATCACCCAATAACAAGGTGACACCTATATTATTTATGTTTTTGACCTAATAATGACCACCCAAAGCCTGCAATGCGGACCTTTTTCACCTAATTACAGAAAACCACTTAAACCCAGGAAGAAGAAGGACGAAGAAGGTGAAGAAGGATGAAGACAAAATCCTCCATCTTGACTCATATGTATTACTATACCCCAAAACCCCAAATTCCAAGTTTCTAGAACACCCGTCCACCTGCGCTTCTCACCTGTGTTGGCTTTCCCAACCCTTCCCTCCTCTCTTTTCTGCCCTCAGCATGAAGCTGCACTGCCTGGTCCTGGGAGCTCTCCTGGTGCTGCTGCTGCTGCCCAGGGGCAGTGTGGGCACCAAGGCCTCGGCCATCGACCTGCGGACGTTCGTGGGCTGCGCCGTGAGGGAATTCACCTTCCTGGCCAGGAAACCCGGCTGCCGCGGGCTCAGGGTCACCACAGACGCCTGCTGGGGACGCTGTGAGACCTGGGAGGTGAGCCTCTGCCCCAGGGACACCCCTTGCGCCCCAGGAAAAGCCCTCCAAAGACTTTTGGGTTTTTATCTTCTCTTCTGTTAGAGCCGGGATTAAATGCCTGAGAGATGTAGTTTTGTGTTTGGGCTCAGGTGTTTATTAATTCTTATCTATGTTGCAGTCTCACAAGCTGGGAGTTCTAGCTAAAGTGAAAAATGGCTCTGTCTCTATCTCTCTACAAGGCTTTTAAGAGCAAACTGTCCAATCATGAAATGACTCCTAAATTATTTTTACTTTTAACCCAGTAACCAGCCACCCCTGGCCCACAATGCTGACTTTTCAATCCAATTACAAAATACCACCCAGACCCATGAAGAAGAAGGTCAAAATGAAAGGACTTAGCCTATGCCCTAAACCCTCCATCTTTCTTTATATATATATTACTATATACTAAAACCTTAAACTCTAAGTTTTCCAGCCTGTGATATTACACACTTCTATTCAAACTACACACCCATAATCCCAGTGCTGTCATTCATTTTTGGAAGCCTTTTCCAAGGCCTCAGGTAAAATGTAGTGTTCTCTTGGGGGTCACTGTCTGTTAGCACAGAGAGTCTAAAATTCTCAGTGCCCAGGGTCCCAACACAGTGTTCTGCTCCCCTGGCTGCCACTGCCAGTGTTTGTTGTTGGTTGTCCCCTCCCTCCTCCCACTGCCCCACAGGGGAATGGAGGCCATGTGATGACATTAATGAAGCACTTATGTAATGCTCTTACTACGCAGTCTGAAAGCCTCTTACAGCTTGAACACTTAAGGAGAGGGGGACGTTATTACTTTGCTTGGAAAAAAAAAAGTGTTCCTTGGAGATTAAGATGGAGCTCCCGACTGATGGGTAATATATTTTGTTCCAAAAAGCAAATCCCAAAGATAATGTCGGTTTCTAATTTGGTCCAGTTTTAAGTCACAGCCATGTATAAATATGAAGGACTTAAGTTTTAGGGGTGTACAGAGGGAGAAAGAGAGAACATAAGTACATTCATACACATGTCAGAGAACAAGTTTCTGACTCTTTACTGTTCTGCAGCTGGAAAGCTCAAGGGGCCAATTCCACTTTAATTTACTCACAAAACCTTGAGTAACTCAGAGGGGTTTGGTCCACATGAAAACAAGGACTCTGCATAAATGTTCAGAGGAGGAGCCAGGGTCTGTGTGCCAGCCCTGACTCCCCTTCTTCACGCCTTGGTGGGTTGAGGGGAAAGGCCACCAGTGGCCAGATTCCACATTGGGATGAGGTTCCTTTGAGTGGTCTCTTGACCCCTGCTTCTCCCTATCCCAAGCTCCTCTGGCAATTCAGACCTTGCAGCCTCTCTTGCTGTATTGCAGTACCCCTGGGGTGTAGTTCAGCTGAATGCACCTGACTGTGGGTTCAACAGCTTCCAGAAGGCACCACGATGTGTTTGGATAGGGGCTTTGTAAGAGGGAAGGTGTCTGCATGTCTTCTTGCTGCAATGTTGCATCTGCTCTCCCACTCTGTCCTTCCTGGTTACCAGGGAGGGCTCTTTGCACAGCACAGAGGGAAAGGAAGAAATTAAAATATCTCCTGGATGTGTCACCTTAGGCAGTGGGCTCCCATTCCTGTGTGTGTTGCCCATTCCTGGAGTGTTTGGAAATTGGGTGTCCCTGTTAAGGAGAAACTGATTTTTCAGCAAAGCCAATGCCATTGTGATACCACTTGGCAGGGTGGGTTTCAAGGCCTTCAGGCTCGATCATCTTTTTTGGTGGCCAAAGTCTCTGGCCAGGCTGATTTTTTCAGGAGGAATTGCAGACTTCTCTGCTGGCTGCTGTGCCGAGACCTTTCCCCACAGTGTACAGCCACTGGGATTTGTGGGAAGTGCAGCCTGACAGGGAAGACTGGACTGGCTGAGAAAAAATCCCAGCCTTTGGCACCTGGATGCACCCCTGCTCTTAGGCAGCCTGTGCACATGAATGTGTTTAATGGAAAATCAATGCTTTTGGAAGAAAGCAGCTGCTTTTGGCAGCTTTTTGTTGAAACACTCATACTCTGCTAAAACACAGCTTTTGGGATAATCCTTTGTCTTCCTTCAAGCAGGTTTTAATTGGAACTCTATGCTTAAAGCAAACTGAAACACGTACATGCACCCACTCCCCTCCATGGCAGGGCTCCAAGAGGCAAGCGTTGAAGGATGGAGCCTAAAATTTATTTCCATGGCCCCTTCCATCCACCTGATCCGGTAGCTCCTCTATTTACACAAAACCCCCTTGAGGAATCTGGGGCTGCAGATGTTTGCCTTGCAGCTTGCATTTCTCCTGCAGAAACCAATCCTGGAGCCACCCTACATCGAGTCCCACCACCGGATCTGCACCTACAACGAGACCAGGATGGTGACGGTGAAGCTGCCCAGGTGTGCCCCAGATGTGGACCCCTTCTACACCTACCCCGTGGCCATCCGCTGTGACTGTGACCTCTGCTCCACTGCCACCACCGAGTGTGAGACCTACTGACCTCCCCCAGCACAGCTCAGGCCAGGAGGGGACCAGTTCTCTCCCAGATTCTCACCCTTGGTCCCTCCAGCATTCTGGAGGGTGCAAATCAGCCCAGAATTTGATCTCACCCTATAATGCTCCCAATCACTGACTCTTCTGGGCAGGTGAGGCTTAATCCCCTCTCCTCATGCTGCTCAAAGCATTATTGCTGTAGAAACCCCACTGCCTCACAATAGCAAATCCCATGATAAAAAGAAATGCTGCAGTTTGCCTCCCTCCTCATGAGCTTTTCACTCTGTGTGACCTTTCTCCCTCACAAAGTGGGCAGAACAGCCACTGGGGTGTGGAAACACCCTGCAAAGGCATTGTCCCCCCCATAACAGCCTGATTCACCTGGGGTTTAGCTTCTTCCCAGTAACATAAATGCAGTTACCAACATTTCCACCACCTCCCCCTCCCAGCCCCATTAGTTAATCTCACCCTGCAGTCATTCAGGAATAACAGTCAAAGAAAAAGGTCTCAAGGCCAATGAAATGGAAATAAGTATTCAGATCACTACCTTGAAATTAGGGGGAATGCATACTCAGCCCTGACTCAGCCAAGGACTTAAGCTCATGATTAAGTGTTTTGCTTAATATCAGTGGACTTTTACAGCTAAGCATGTATTTCAGTGCTTTGCTTAATTGGAGCCATTTCATTGAAAAAAATAATTTATCTCACGAGGGACAATTCCTGAAAAAAAGAAAAAAATGGACAGGAACACATTAAGTTTGCAGAACCATCTGCTTTTGTCCAGGGATTGGAGGGGAAATGGCTTCACATGGATTCAGTGAGACTCTGCAGAGCCCAAGGCATCTCTCCTGACAATTTCCAGAGTCAGAGGGACCAAGCCAAGATGCAATGATCATGGTTTGGTTTCAGCAAGCCCCTGGCTGAGGTGGTGGGAAAGAGGGGGCTAAGGAAGGGTGTTCCCACAGTTCCCTGAGCTGCTCAGCTCCATGGAGATGTGCTCCTCTGAGGGTGCACACAGAGCTGGGGAACAGCCAGGAAAAGCTGTGGAGTGTCCAGTAATGGTGGGTGAGACAAGTCCAGCACAGGAAAGAGAGCAGACATTCCACAGGACACTTCACACCTCCTCACACCCACTCTGCAAACTTGGGGGACACCTGGGAGCTGCCACAAGAGCCCCCTGTGACCACAGCCACACAAGTGCCTTTGTTCCCTGGTTCCCACCTGCAGGAGGACACACTCACATTCATCCCTCACTTCTCCCCTGAGCAAAATGGGAAATTAGGTGAACGAAGGAAGATTTGCCAAGTGGGAGAGGCCCACAGGAGCTCACAAAACAAAGACACCTTCTCAGATAGCCATTAGGAGAGAACTGCTGCTCAGAGTAATACCTGCACCTGTCTCCCCCTCACTCAGTGCCTTGTGTCCTGGGTGGAGTCACCTTCATCTGCAGGGATGCATTCTTGAAACTTCCCCAGGTGTCCTGTCCACACTGAGACAGATCAAATTTAACCTGTAATTTATTAGCTGATATAATTTTTTTTCTGTAAAAGCTGCACTGTGACTGAGTAGGAAGAAGGTGATTTTATCACCCTACTTTCTGTAATTCTGAATAGAGACTGCTCTGTCCAACAGCAGCAGGAGCAGGTTTTTTGCTGATGGAGAGTTTAACTACCCTTTAAAAAGTCCTCATGTTTTGTTTCAAATTGCACATCACCATCCCTCTGTTATTGTCAATTGGCATTACAGCTATTATGGGAAACCTGCAAATTGCTTTGTGTCCTTAATAAACCTCAAACTGTAGTATGAAAGCAATTTAAAGCAACGTGTCCCTCTTTCTCTGTGTGCAGAGATTTCTCACGTAGAATATCTATAATCTCCTACAAACTCTTTGCCAGAGCTGTGAACACCTGCAAAACATCTCCTTGGTGTGAAGTCATTTCCTTCACTGAATTTCTCTGATGGAGTCTGGCTGTGCTGCAGTCTCAGGATTAGAGGCAGGGTTAGAAAGTGGCAAACTTCCTTCCTTTGCAGTCAGCAGGAAATCAGGGCTGTACCCGGACACGGGGAGACAGCAGAAACCCCAGCAAGTGATCAGAACAAAACACTGTAGGGTGGGAAAAGGGCTTTGAGTGATGCAGCCAGGCTGGGGAGCAGAAGGGGAAGGTGGGAAGGATGTATGACTGAAACCAAGGCAGCAAAAGGCCACTTGGAGGTGATCTTTCAAGGAGGAGGGCAAAAGAGATGCTGTGGATCTGCCCTGAGTGACAGAAGTCCAATCAACACTAGATTGCAAATGTGAAAATTTCCTCCCAGAAGTTATTACACTAGTAGGTCTTAATTCAGTTAAAATCTCATCAATTTTCATATTTAGAATCACGGAATAGTTTGAATTGTTTCTAGTCCAGCCTGCCTGCAAAGAGCAGGAACATCTTCCACTAGAGCAGATTCCTCAGAGTCCTGTCCAACCTCACCTAGAATGCTTCCAGGGATGGGGCACCCACCACCTCTCTAGCCAGTGTTCCACCATCCTCAGTGTAATAAACTTCTGGTAAAAATCAACCCTCTTTTTGTTTAAAACCATTACTCCTTGTCCTGTCACAACTTGTGACCATGCCTTTAGTTCTCCCATCCTTAGTGCTGCAGCTGGGCTGGTATGTCCTGCTCAGAATTTGCAGGCAGTCAACACAGCCCACATATTTCAGAGCATGAGAAGCTTTTTCCCAGGCAAACATCACCTCCTTGGGAGCATTTAAATGCTCTTTAAAGCCACAGATTTAGATCTCACCACCCAACCTGTCCAAAGTGGTTGAACAGCTTGTCTGTATTTGGTATGTGTTTGCACTCACTTCGGTGGGTGTTTGTCACAAAGGCCATGACACCTCAGGTATTCTGTCTCCCACAAAGAGCAGTGGGTTTCTTTGTGCCTCAGTTTCCCTTTTAGACACTGGGAATGGTGCTACAGATGATTTTTTTCCTCTCTATAGTGCAGTGTATGGTCTGTAAGGTCCCTTGTGACCAGTCACATCTGCATCCTGCAGTGCACTCAGTGCCTCAGGTTTATTTTAGCTCATTTAGCCTGAACAGCAATGATTACTGCCATGCAGTGCTTTGATTTGTCAAAATACCCTCCTGTTGTGTGACAGCCACAACAGTCCACTGGCCCTGGAAGCTCAGCTCCCTGCAGCTGGTGAGCCCAGCCTGAATGAGCATGCCAGAAATCAGAGTATTTTACCCCACCTACAGACCCCAGCTGCCATGACAGGGAGGCAGGATGCCTCCCCAGATGGGTGCTCCCTGCACTGGCTGGATTTCTCTTTGGGAGACACAGGCAGCTCCCTCCTGCTCTCACTGTACTCACATGAAAACATTGGAACCAGCATCCTAGGACAGAGCAAAGCCTATCTTGCCCAACATTCTGCCAGAGAGTGTAGCCAGCCGTGGATATCCAGGGAAATGTGAAAGCATCAGGGTACATGGAGGTGTCCTTCCCTTGGCTGCATCCCCCCAGCATTATCTGGCAGCAATTTAGGAATTTTCTGCTCTAGGGGATGCCTTTGGCATGTGGCTGTTGACCCCAGACATGTGGGTCTTCTGTGTCACTTCTTCCCAAATAAAGTCAGGCCATGGAAAGTCTGGTGAGTAATTCTATCTTCCTCTGGGGGAAGGTGAATAAAATATATTCCAGGCTATATGCTATGCCCTCTTGGATTGTCCTGGCTCCTCTGAGGATGTATGCATTCATAGCAGCCAGGGATTTGGGCCACAGTGCCTTTTTATTAAGAATAAACCTTGATATGCTTTGTCTTTTCTCTGCAAGTGCTCCAGGCAGGGCTGGTTAAACCTGCTGAGGTTCACAAGCTGCAGGAACATGAAAAGAGCCTTCCTCTGGTGAAACTTGCTTTGGTCCAATCAAGATGAAGGATGTTGTTCAGGAATGGTGGGATTTCTAGGCTTAACATGAAGACCAGGCCAGCTGGTCAATGAGATTGCTTCTGGTCTTGAAATGAATTTTAATGAACAGCTGGGTAACAAAGGCACCTTTTTTTTTTTTAATTAAATTAATTTTGTTATTTTTTTAAAAAAACAAGATCCACATCTCTGCATTGAATCCCTGCAAGACTAGAGTCAGTCATATTCTTAGTTCCAGACCAGCAGGGCTGTTTTTCCTCAATTAACTTCTCCATCACAGTAAACCTTTCAATTTCCCTCCTGACCCTGCCTGCCCTGGCTGCTGGACCACAGGGTGCACAGCTCATCATCTTCCTTGCCAATATGTTGGTGGGTGTTTTTCCTATCTGCAACATCCTGCAAGGTGCATGTGATTAGCAGCTGGGAAAGAAAACACAACAGCAGACCTCACCAAAAGGATGCTGTCAAAATACTTTGTAATACATTTATTTTGTTAAAATAAACTATGTACAATAAACGATATTAATGTGCATTACAATATACAGTAATTACATGTTTAAAAGATGATAAACAAAAGAGTACAGAATTATGTGCTGTAAATAGGAAATTAATAGTGTTTACATGATTTTTAAAGTATGCAGAACGCATTTGTTGAAAATTGAATTTCCTTGGTTTGAAATCGTTTTGCTTTGAATTCTGAAGATTTGGTTAATCTTTGAAAAAAAGGCATACCACTCAAAAGTCACACATACTGCTTTAGTGCCCATCCTTTGGTTTCACCAGCCCCATATTCCGGCAATATTGCACACAGCAACTTCTAAGAGAGAAAAATTCAGTTGCTCACATCAAGTCAGTGACTCTTTCTCCTAACTGGCTAACACCAGACTGGTGATGAGTTAGGTCCTGATTTGTGTTGAGGTCATTGCATCTGCTTCACAAACTCAATCAGAAATAACTTGTTGAACTGTTAGTTTTAAGCATTTCTTAAGGAATAATTTTAAGTATTACTATCAAGTAAGCACAAAAAAAAAAAGGAATGAAATGTCCTTGTCTTTGTGTTCTTGGGGCAGCAGGGAATCTCTGTGCAGTGAAATTCTTGTGTAAGTGCATCATCATGATGACACATTAAACTGGATTCAGTTATCCTTGCACTCCATCCCCCTGCTCCTCTCTGCAGCCTTCTCTAAAGTCCTCCCAGATACTCAAACACCCAGCTGTGACTCCACAGAGGCACCTCCCAGCCCATTCACCAGCCTCAATCCATATTTTTTGGGGCATCAGGGCCACCACACCAGGTCTTCCTCTGTGGCATTTCCCACCTGGCACCCTGGGCTTGGGTCACTCCTACTCATGAGTGGAGAAGACTCTGCCAGTGTCTTTCCCTTCTCACACAACTTTTTGTTATTGCTTGTTAGTGAATTAGTATTTACAAGCTTGGGAAGGGCTTGGGCTCATTTGCTCCATGGTGACAGGGCAGTTCAGTGCCTGCCAGGTCAGTGATGGAGTTAGAGCAGCTGCCAATTTAGGGGAAAACTACTGAGAGAAATGACATGATAGCCACACTCTGGATATGATTTACCCACAAACTACTTTGACAGACATCAGACAAATTTTTCTACATGTTATCAACACAAACAAATGTTATGTTGGAAGATCTGGAAACTGTAGATTGGTGACAACTGTTTACTCTGAATTAATTGACCTCCAATCAAAGTCGAAATTCACCAGAGTTGGTATCAGTGAGTGCTCAAACTGCTCTTCACCAAAACCACATCACACTTGGTGTCCTGAATGGGATGAGATGAATTTAGGTGACAACAATGAGTTTAGGGTCTTTAAGCAAAGATAACCATATGTCTTGAATATTACACTGCTAAGGTAACCACTTTCATCTTCAGCTCAGTAGTGAAGCATTTCAGATCCAGCTTCCAAAGGTGAAATCAGCAAAGTCTTTGGATGCCCCAACTCCTTTCAGGAGTCCTTAACCAGCAGCCAGAAGGTATAAAAGACTCCTGGACCTGGCTCAGTGTATCTGTGTGCTCAAAGCTTGGTCAGCCAAAATAAAAGGTCAGAAAAGGAGGAAATAAAGAGACTCTCAAACATTTTCCCCATTAGTCATGTGTGGATCCTATTGAAATTTTCCATGGCTTTCATGAGAATTGAAATAAAGCCAACATAGAGCATCTTTGAAAATCCCACCCTACTATTACAGTTAGAAGCAGCCAAAGACTACATTATGGTCTGTACAATCTGGAAAGGGATGGGGATCCATATTTTCAAAGTTAAAGAGATTTTTCAGCACTGACAGCAATTCACATGATTTTTTGCGTGTTGCTCTGGGTTTCTGCATTAATTTTCCTTTTACAACAAGCTTCTGACTCTTTTTGCTGTTATGGTGTGGTTCCTGGAACTGCCCAAGAGATTTTTGTTCCCATGTTTCTGAAAGCTTTAACAGAAACAAAGAAAAGAGAATTTCAAGATTTTTGTTGTTGTTGTTGCTGTTCTAGTTATGGACATTCCCTTAACATCTTAAAATGAAATTTAAGGTTGAGGATCAAACTGACTAATTGTGACTCTGGGCGCTGATTTTGCAGCTCTCCCCCGAAGCAGAAGTGATTCTGTTGCATTCATGGCTTCTAATTGGTGATTTTGTCCTGACTTTTTGATGCAAAAATATTTCTGTTCCTGTTTTGTTTTGATAGGTGAAGACAGCTGAGATCACAAGCCACTACAGAAATCAGTGGGAGGCTTTTTCCTGCTTTCAGATGGTCTTTATTCACGGAGAGGAAAATAAACACTCGTAGTGGAAATTTGTCTTCATTTTTGCAAAGAGCTCCAATGTGTCTAGAAGTTATCTGACGTAGGTCACTCCATGCTCACCTCCTGTCACAGCAGATGCTCCTCCAGTCCCATAGAGTTGTGAACCAACAAAATGTTCTGTTATTTCCAGATTTTCCTTTTTTAATGTGGGATGAAACAACATTACAGGTCCTCCTCAGGAAAGAAGAAAACACATGGAGAAAGGCATGTGCAGCCAGATTCCTACATTCTGCCTCTTTGTTTAACAAATGGTCCCTGGGCCCATGTGAACACATGGATTGCTTTGTTGAAGACAAATGTGCTTTCAGACAATCCTGGCCTGAGACAGATCGATGCCACTGCAAATTATTTTTAATCCAGATGAGGCTTCTGTGTGGTGAGTCCAGAGGTATTTGCTGTGTCACTTGGGGAATAAAGGTACAGGAAAATGTCACGGGCTCTAAGCAAGGTATAAAAGCAGATGGGCATCTTTCATATATGAATTAAAGGAAGAGATAGGCTGCCCAGGGAAGTGATTGAGTCACCATTCTTTAAGGTATTTGAAAGAACACAGGCCATCAGCACTACAGGGGCTGGAAGAGGCTTTCTAGTAATTAAACAACGAGGATGTGTCACCAATCAGCCTCTCTCATGACTTGAGCAGTGCCAGTGGGATTGAATGAGACATGGCCAACTTGGAGACAGCTCCTTGTGAAGTGAGATTCTCTTCAGTATGAGGAGCACTGCCAAAATCTGTCCCTTTAATAAAAGTATTTGCAATATTTTAATTTCATATTAAGATGCAGTGCTGTATTTAATTCTGTGTCTGTTTTGAATGCTTTGAGTGCTTTGAAAGAGAAAAAAGGTGAGAAATATCAATGTCAGCTGCTGAAATGATTGTTTTAATTGCCATGCTGGACTTGGGTTGAAGTCTGTACCAGGGTGTATATCCAGTTGAACAAATGAGAATGGACCTGATTGGGGTTAGAGCCTTCTTTCTGCCTTCTCCCCAACTTTTCAGAGCTCTGGGAGGCACAGCACAAACTATGAGGTTTTGTGGGACCTCCTTCAGGTCATGCTGGAAGTGGCAGGACTGTCCCAGTTCCACTGTCCTGGTGCTTTCACTGGGCTCTGAAGAGCAGAGTCATCTGTAAGTGGTTTTAATGTGACAGAAACTCTCTGATGAATTGAGGTCTCCCTCAAACACCTCTAATACCTCCTTGCAGTGGTTTGCATGAAAATGCTTTGGGAACTCTGAAACTGCAGTTTCAGGTTAAGAGCTCTTGGTAGAACAGGAAGGTTTCAGAAGAGGCCAAAGGAGATGGGTTTTACAGGACCCAGCAAGTTTCCTATAAGTTGTGAGTGCTTTTGGAATGACAGCAGACTATTAGCAAAGGCAGGTCTGTCAGGAAAGGTTTTGACATCAGCTGCATTAAGGGGATGTTGTCAAATAAGTTCCAGGGATGGCTTCTAACCTTTATGACTCTCTTCAGCAGTGCTCCTTTTAAGGTGAAATTGGGATCTGATTTCTAGCTCATCCCACAGTGAGTAAACCCATCTCCTTTCACCTGGCAGTCCTTTATTGATTTTCTTTCCTTATTACTAATGGTGCTTGGAAATAACTTGAAGTTTGTATCTGTGGCCTTATGCCTGCACTTGCACTATGTCTGGTGTTGTGGTTTTTCTGAAAATAAGCTTCACTGCCTGTTCACACACCATCTGCTGCTTTTAAAAAAGGCATTAGGTATGACTTGCCAGATAGTCAATGACTCTCCTTACATCTGCCTACAATCCCTTTCTAAAGCCTCTTGGCCTGTGCTGTCCCTGCCTCCCCAAAACAGAAGTGTAACGGGGCAGATCCTTGAGAAATTGCCACATTTCATGGACAGGTGTGTGTACAGAACCTAACACAGGAATAATGTTTATGGGCCCTGCATTAAACATGGCTTTTCAAAAAACATTTATTTTTGCTAGAAGAAAAATTAAAATAAATGGAATGCTGAGGCCATTTCTCAATGGATTGTGACCACTCTCCCTCTCTTGCAGCTCCCAGAATTCAAACTTTGGTCAAAATCAGTTTGAAAAACTCGAAATTTTACTGCCTCACAAGCTTGACCTGCTCCATTTTGTAAGTGCAAAGAAACCCCTGCTTTGCCTTAACATTTTTTGTATGTATATTAACAGTTTTCTATCTGCTTCCTCTATGCAAGGATTTGTTCAGGATGCTGCAGTTTAACACGCTGGGACAGCAGCATTTTAGCTTCTCCATCACCACATTTTGTAGTTAATTTCCCTCAAACCACTGCAGTTACATTAATGCTACATCTTCCCACTTGATTTTTGATTTTACTGCCTGTCCTGTGCTGTTCCATTGAGATGAACAATCACCCCTGGTACTCAGTGGCACACAAAAAACCAATTTGATTATTTGTGGCTTTCCCTGATGCATGCCAGGGTGCTCCATTTCACTTTTCCAGCATGCCTGTTATGTTAGGATGAGCTCAGCTGTCACTCTGGATTTTCTATTTCCTCTATTTCCACATTTTTTCAAGCTCTAAGAAAACCAGGCAGTTCCAATCTGAGCATTTGCATTGTGCTTCAGCTAAACCAGACTTCACCTTCTTCCACCAGAGACTCATACATCACTCTCCAGCAACCTACATGAGCTAAAACAATCATCCTCATTAATTTCCACTGAAGTAAAAGGCAGCACAGTGCAGATACAATTTCCCTGAAATCTGTTAAAGGCTTTTTGTTGTTGTTGTTATTTCAGTGGACTTCTAGTCATGTTGCAAGCCTTATTATTAATTTATTTAATCCATGCCTAGCTCTCCTCACATTCCTCTAATATATTTCTACATGTTATAGTTCAGCTTGTCCTGAACACTCACTGCTCTGCCTGGGCATAGACACAAATTCTGTGCCATGGCATGGACCCCTGCACCTCACTCTGAGCTGGGCTTTAGCAGCCAGGTCATCTGAAATAAATGGGACATAATAAAACCAAACAGAAAATATGCACAAAAAATCACCAGCAATGAGGAGAACTTGTCTGTCCCAAGTATGGCACAAGTGTGTTTTCATCCATGTTTGTGTGCAAGGGGAAAGGGACGGTGAGTGGAAGGCACTGGGTAAAAACAGAATAAAGCATTTGTCTCGAGTCTGATGGCTTTTGTCAGAGAGAACTCTTGGCTTCTACCTGGAAATGTTTTGGGGTGTCAGAGCTGTCCATGGTAAACTGGGAATGAGATGATCTTTGAGGTCCCTTCCAACCCAAACCATTCTACAATTGTGTGAAATGGAATTTGTGCTGAAGGAGGAGCTCAGGTCCCTAACCCTGGTCCCAGTGCAGGACTGGGTACTGCTCCAAGCCTGGTCCCATCCAGGTGCCCTGGGTGTTGTCCCCATGGCCCTGCTGCAGTCCCTCATCACTCTGGGCATCACCAGCCCTGGGGCTCCCTGGTTTGCCTGGTGACTGGTGTGTTCTCACTCAGGACTCTGTGATTCCCAAGAGGAGAGGGCTGCCAGTCTTGTGGAATGGGGTGCAGAGGGGAGCAGGGTTGGGCTGGGAGGATGCACTGCTGTCACTTGCTCCCTCCTGGCACTTCTGGACATGCTGGCCACAGACACAGCTTTTGCAAGGAGTTACATCTTCAGATCTGTGTGTGGTGCTGCTAGGATTTCCTGCTTGGGCAATGAAATCCATGACAAGGCTCATGGCTCTGCCAGGGTGCCCAGAGGCAGCTGCAAGTAACAAGACTTTGAGGTCACCTCTGTCTGTGTTGCTGTGATGTGCAAAGCTGCAGGATCCCAGGAGAGACTTCAGCAAAAAGGCACAATTTCCCCAGCAAGGGGAGATCACAGGAGCTTCCCTGCCCCTGTGGGCTGGACTTCCCATCTCCATGCTGTTGGCTGCAGCCCATCATCAGCCACTGGTGGAAAAGTCCACTCCTGAGGACTGCAGCCATGCTGCAGCTGAAACAGCACTCTCTGTGGAGGTGGAAAAATGGGAGCTGAGAGAGAAGAAATGAATGGGAGGAGGGAGGCTACAATAAGTCAACAAGTTCACAACTTCACTTTGATGAGGTTTTTTACAGAAACGCTTCATAAAAAAAAGATGATTTTAAGGCAATTGGATCACCTCAAAGCACTTAAAGCTAGTATGACCTTTGGCTTTATTTTTTTTTTCCTGTTCTTGGCTGTTGGGTGAGATGTAGAAATCCAGCTGATCTATAAGGTAAATTCTCAGTTGCCATGGCAATGTGCCTTGTTCTTGTTCTCAGATGGAAGAGATTGTTCCATGCTGCTATTTCACGTCTAGGGCAATATTCTTTGGTGGCAGAATTTCTTTGTTTCAGTACATTAATGCTACAACTCTGTACTTCCTTTCCCAGCTTATGGAAACCTGGCTCAGCCGGAACATTCCTCTGTAAAAATACAGCTATTTGAATTTTTTTTAGTTGTAAGAACATTCCTTAAGTCTGGAGGTAAATGTTGATCCATTTTGATAGCTTGGGTGCAGCAAACATCCTGATGCTGTGAAGTTTGACCATTAAGTGAAAACAAACTGGAATCACTCCACCTTTGCTTCCATGTGGTTTGAACAAACGAAAGTATCTCCTGAACTAACAAATCTTATAAAAGAAAAGCAATTTTAAAGTACATCCTACCTATAGTGTATATCTTACATATTAGATTTCTACAGATCTCCACGTGCTTTCAGTCAATTCAGATTCAATTCCTAAGGACTGCAAATTCCAAATTTTGATCAATTCTTACTTAAGGCCACAAAACGATTTCTCCTGTTTCTTTTGCTGTCTTTAGCTCTTTGTTTTGTCACAAGCCACCTTCACCTTATTCCTAAGGTGGAGAGCCAAGCAGGCATCCTGGTTTCTGCTGGTGCAGTCTGCAGCAGTGGGAACAGGCTGCAAAACAGCTCTGGAGGGTTAGGAAAGCACAGAGACAGGAGTTGGCCAAGGGTGATACAGCTTGGAGGTTTCACAGAACGGGGAGCTGCCATATTTGGGTGAGAAGGACCCTTTTCTGGTCATGTTCCCCGTTTCAGTTGCATGTGACCTTCATTGCCTTTCTAACCTGCTTGGTTTCACTGAGCTCAGCTGGCTCTGCTCTCCCAGGGGATGTCACACAAGGGTGCAGCATCTGTGGCACTTGGCACAGCGCTTCTTCTTCTTCTTGGGGTGGAAAATGGTCATGATTGCCTCGTCAAAGACAGTCTTAAGGCCTTTCTGTGTGAGTGCTGAGCACTCCAGATAGCACTGGGCTCCGATCTAAAAGGGAAGAGGGAAAATGAGAGTGAGCATCCACTGTTGGGAGAGACACAGTGATGTTGTTCCATCATCTTTCTACATTTAGAAAGGGATCAGACCATTTCTCTGTTTTGTGTCTGGCTGCCTGTGGGATGAAGGGACAAGCCCATGTGGTTATCCTGAGCAAGAGAGCAGGAATCAGCATCAACATGAGTATCTCAGCACATGGGGGTGGATGGGCTGCAGGAATTCCCTGCACGACCCTGCAGAGAGAGGAGGCTGCACCCATGTTTGTGCTGGACCAGGAGCTTGGCCAGCACTCAAACACAAACAGGCCAACACAAAATCTGCCTGTGCAGCTGGGGAGGCTTCAAGGAAATGTTGGGGTGCAGCTGAACTCCTTCACACACTTGGTTCTTCACTCTTGTGTCCTACCTCCTCCAGTCCCTGGGAGCTGCTACCTGGGGAGGGCTCCCAGCTGGTTTCTGGTGATGGGGAAGCATCATTTTAAGACAGGAGTCTCCTGGGTATGCTGGCATGACACAAACACCCACAGAGGCCTGGGAGAGCAGCCTCAGCTTATTCAGCAACCTTGTGGCTTATTCAGCTTGTCCTGCTCATGGATGCTCTGATTTGGAGGGCCAGGGACAATAATAGCACATGCAGCATATAAGGGGACAAAGCCAGGATCCAGAATCCTGCATCCCAGGGCTTGGGGAATGCTTCTAACCCCCTGCCTTTCCAGGAGAAATGTACAATACCACAGAAGCTTTAGGAACACCTTCTCTGCAATGGATAAGGAGGAACTCAGTTGTCTGTGAGTTTGTAAGGGATAGGGAGGAGTTTGACAGGAGGTGGCTGCAGAGAGGGGTTTGCCACTTGCACCTCCAGGCAGAGCCCTGAGCAAGAAACACTTGACTTAGATAAAATAGGCAGTAAAATCTGGTTTGATGCCCATTTGCCACCCACTGCCCTTAGAGCTTTTCTTAGAGCTTGGTCATGGCACCTGCCAGAGATCAGAAGTGTTTGGACAATTCTTTCTGACACATGGTGTGATTTTTAGGGTTGTCTTGTGCATGGCCAGGAGTGGGACTCATTGACCCTTCTGGGTACCTTCCCACCCAGGATATTCTATGTTTGAACTGATATTGCAGCAGAAGTGCAGGGTCAGGGTCACAATGTGTGCCTGGGTCCAGCCTGTTTGAGCAGAGACTTTAAACTCTGTCTTGGGCCGATGGGCCTTGGAGGAGCATTGAATGAAAGAAACCCAGTGGAAGGTTGTGATCAGTCATGTGGCATCAGAAGAAGCTGTTACCTCCTTTGCCAGCTTCACTCCATGCTCATAGGTGAGTGGTTTCTCCTTCATGTAAAGCAGCCGTGCCAAAGTTTTGGGATCATCCCGGAGGTCAATCTAGTGGAAAATACAAAAAACCCTGTCCTGTAATTCTTGGGGCAGATATTTGTGACTTTACAGACCCACATCAGGGCATCTGTATCACTCCTCAACTCAGGTGATACTTCAGAAATGAATTGAACTTTATTTACCTTTTAATATATATTTTTTCAGTTTACCATGAATTAGTTCTCCTTTGCAGGTTATTTGGCCACAGCTCAGATGGGTGTGGTACAGAAAAGAGCCCCACTGATAGAGGAAGCTCCTGCAACCCTGCACTTTATCACCCAAACCCCACCCTGACAGGCCAGACAGACATCACTCAGTCTAACTTGAAACAAAATCCTTTATTTTCACAGAAAACATCAAAGTGAAGTATTCTGGCATTTCAAACCTGTCCATTTTCAGACTGTGTGATCCAAAGGATAATGCTTCTATTTTTAAATTGGTGTTTTAAGTTATTCCAGTATAGAAAACAAAGCCAGTGCTTGAATTATTTGCCTTTCCTGTGGAATGAAGATTTTGGTTTTGACCAGAATTTGATCTGTTTCTCTAATTTGACTTAGGTTATTGTCCAGTGCTCTGGCATTTTCCATGTGGTTGTATCCATACCCTCACAGTCTTTATCCACTTTGTATCTTGGTAACAAACTCATATTAAGGGAATTATTATTTGATTGACAGATTCATAGATTTTAAGGCAAAACAAAGGGGTTTGGTCATTCAGTCTGACAATCACTGCAACACAAGCAGGATGGTGAGTCACCAGTTGTGATGCTGATGTAAAAGCATGAAGGGAGGCTACTTCCTTCCTGTGACATTTGGCTAATTACTCCCATTCTTAAAATTTAGTTTGAAGTTCAGCTTCAGCTTCTAGCCACAAACTTTGATGGTTTTTTTTTTCTCCCCATTAGAGACCTGTATGAAAACCTTTCTCCCCACAGGTATTTATAACTTGTCACCACATTAAAGTACGTTTAAATAGAAAGATGGGATGACCTTTGCTAGCTGGGACACTTGCACATTGGCTTCTATTCCCAGTCCCTGAATTTTCCTCTAATGGGCAAATCTGGCTGAATTTCCCATGAGTTAAACAGGAAAACTTTGAAGATGCTGAGGAGAAGCTTTACCTGTGTCCCTATGAGGACGTAAGGCACGTTGGGCATGCAGACCTTCAGCTCAGGCACCCACTCCTCCTGCACGTTGTGGTAGGAGGCAGGATTCACCACAGAGAAGCAGATCAGGAACACATCTGTGTTGGGATAGGACAGGGGTCTCAGCTGGTTGTAGTCCTCCTGCCAGGGGACAACAGCAAGAGTGTCATCACAAGGAGGGGATGGCTGCAAGTGGGGCTGTCAGGTTGGGTTTGATGCAGTCCAAATTCCATATGTCCATATTCATTCACACTTCTAAGCTCCAGGTGGCTGCTGGAGAGGGGGGAACCACCCCTGACAGCACAAGGGTGCTGATTCATCAGCATTTTACCAAAAAGAGCTGGAAGATGCCCCATCTCTGGAATTGTTCAAAGCCACGCTGGACAGGGCTGTGAGCAACCTGGTCCAGTGAAAGGTGTCCCTATCCCTGGTGGGGGGTGTGTGTGTGGAATTAGATAATTTTAAAGGTCCCTTCTGCCTCAATCATCCTGTGATTGTGTGAACAAGTTTTGTTTGTGTTATCTGTGGAGTTGTTGGTGCAGAGGGTGATGCTGAACAGTCCTGCATGGTGCACAGCAATGTGCCAGTCAGCAGGAGACACCCATCCTGAAAGCAGAAAGCAGATCAAATCCAGCCTGCAGTACCTGGATACTCACTGGAGGGGATTTAGTGTTTCCACAGGCCATGGAGGGTGGAAGGAGAGATGCTTTCTCCATGGGCTAGTGGTGAAGAGGGTGAATTTTCAAACACTCGAACCACAGCTGTGATATGTCATGAGCTGGCTTTGATAGCTGAGTTTCAGGGAAGAATTTAGGTCTGTTTTCAGGCTTGAGAAGCTGAGAGCAAGCAGAGGTTTTGCAAGCCATGTGAAAGGGATAGCCTGGCCCTTTCTGACAGTGGGAGCATTTGTAGCTGTGTCTGGTGGGTACTGATCAATGAAACCTGTTAGAAAACTTCAGTGCAATAAAACAGATGTTTTTTAGAGGGGATACATCTGTTCCAAAGGCCTTTTTAAGGGGTCCAGAATTAAAAAAGGGGAAAGGAACACAAAGTTGGAGTGTGGGAAACAATAATACATGCTGCTGTCAAGCCTGACTGCAATGGAGATCTGCAGTTTATAGTTTCTGCATTCTGGACAAGTTTCAAATCTCTGCAGTCTGGTCTCTTTTGGTTATAACTGTGTGAAAATTCAACTGGTGTGGATTTGTTTTGCAGATACAGACTAGTTAATGAAAGGAAATAACTAGTTAATAAAAGAGGGTAAAAAAGACACCTGGGTGCTGTTTCTCAGACTCGAGAACATTAATTTTAGGCAGGGAAAACCCACATTAGGGGCAGGAACAGTGCAAGCTGCTGCCTGTCCTGCAGGAGGAAGTGCTGCAGGACTGTATCAGTGTGTGTCAGAACAGATGATGTTTTAGTGCACCCTTACTTCTGCCTTGCTTTGATTGGGTCAACAAATTAATTGTGGATTGAGCCTGGTTAATCACCTTTCTAAGTCTCTTTTTCCCTGACTATACAGTAATAAATTGACCCAGACAAGTTCTGCATCCACTCTAGTTTCCAAAATATACTTATGAATTACTCAAAAACTGTTGGCACCAACTCTTTCTAAAAAAAATCCCCAAAACTTTAATTATTTATTCTGGAAGGAAGCATGAGCCCAAATTTAGCTCTGTGTCATGAAAGAAAAGTTTAAAAAAGCATCCTAAAACACAAACAAAATTCTTTGTTTTGTCTAACTGGATGTTCATTGTCCCAAGCCCACTGTGACAGGAAGAATAAATTCTCATTTACTACCTCCTGCCCTCACAGCCACAGTATTTGGGTTAAAACCAGAGTATTTTTAAACTGACATAATTATGTCTTTCCAGTGGCATAGAAAATGTGGATCTCAAGAAGGATTTACAAGAAGAGATGTTTGGATATATCACCTCCCAAGAAAGAGGATTCTCTACATTCAAGGAATAGCAGGAAAAAAACCCCCTCAGAGATGTTTGTGGGTACACCGGTGATGCAGTTCATGAAGAAGCAAAGTCAGTGACAGGAGATTTATCCAAAGCTCTGGAGGTGTCAGCCAGCTCCCAGCAGAGGTTGATAGAGACAAAGTGGGTGCCAAGGTGATGGGATCAGAGGGGAAATTGCATTGTAGAGACAGTTTTATGTGGATGCTGTGGGTTAGGAAATCCTGGCCTGATTATGGGACATTATCTTAACCCAGAACATCAAACCTGAGACTGGCTGTGGCACAGACACCACGGGTTGATTTCGGGTGCTTGGCAAAAATTCCTTTCTGTTTTTGGTTTAGCTGCAAGTCAGGCTCCTGAACCAGCCACGTGGTGGCAGCAAGCCTCAAGGAATCCTCATCTAGGCGTTTTGGGAAGAAATTTGCTAAATATAGCCAATTTCAATATTCCAGACGTGCATCTTTAGAGGGGCTGGGACTTACAGTACCATTAAAACTACAGATTAAAGCCATGAGCTCTCTCCCTGGCTGTGACAGCTACAGGACCATGCATTTAATTTTATTTTCCTTATTCCTTCTGAATCCCTAGAAAATCCTTTTTCAGGCAGAGTATTCTTGATTTGAGCTATCAGCACAGAGCATTATATAAATTGCAAGCAGGGACAGCCATGAATCTCATAGCAGAGGTCTCACCTCCCCCCAGGGCACATGGGATTTTCCACAGACAGGTTAAAACACAAATATCATGGATAAGAGTCAGTCTGGGCTCCTGTACATGTACAGGATCCTGCAGACCACATCAGACAAGGAGCTCTTCTCTGTACCTGCTCTCCAGGAGAAGGCTGTAGAACCTTGCAATGGACCTTTAGAAAAGACAGCCCTACGGGGTCGTTTCTCATTCAGAGATGGTTGAAGTCAAGCAAATAAATAATATTAAAAAATAGACTGGACATTTGCATGGGTATGGGGCATACCCAGAAGAGCTGCAGGGAGTGACAATTGTGTTTGGGAAGGGACGTGAGTCCTCTGAGCTTGGGCTGTGACTGATCAATAATTTATTTTTATTTATTTATTTTCCCAGCTTGTGTTTGCATTCTGCTCCCTGCTATTTAGGGAGCTTGAGGCTTCCCAGTTAACATTGCCTGGTCACTGGTTTGGCCTGGAAATGCCAGTGCCAGACATGGCCTTGCTGTGTTATCTGCCTGTGACTTGCCAGGGCTGAGATCAGCTGGTGCTGCTCCCTCCCCTCCATCTCAGCCATCAGCTCAGCAGTGTTTGGGTCCCAAAAATTCAGCAAAACTGGCTTTTGTTTTGTTTTTATGTTGTTGCTGTGCTGATCTCTCGTACACTCTGCTAAAGCTTTTTGCACCTGAGTCCAGCCCAGCAAAACAACCACAGTTTTTTTCCTCCTAGGACTGTTTGTGCCAGGGATACAGAAAGCCAGATACCTCAAATCTGGGGTCTCTGCCAGCTCTCCCTTCAGGCTGACAGAGGGTCCTGCTGCAGGAGTACACTTTCCAATTGTTATTTCATTAGCATATGTTTTATAGCATCGCAGTGTCAGGGGCTATTTCTGGCTATGACTTCACACTGATGCCTTTGGAAAGCCACACAGCACACAAGGAGAAGGAGGGAGGAAACAACCCAGATGATCTGTTGTTATAACTGGAGCATGTGGGAAGTATCATCCCTCCAGCCTCCACGGAGACAATCTAGTCATCGAGGGCTGATTCACACTCTGAGCTCTGGCTGGATGGCCACATCCTCTGGACCAGGGTCTGGAAGGGACGTGAGCTTGGAGAGTTACAAAAGGGTTTGGAGGCAGCTGGTGAAATGTCTAGTTTGAAGCAGGGGATGGCAAAATGATGTGGAGGGATGGATGGAGGGGTGAGGCTTGTCAAAGAGACAGCTGAGTGTTCCTTCTGGCTCAGGAGGACAAATGAGAGGAGGTGTTGCTGTGGAAATGGGTGGCAGGTGGAACTGTCAGCCCTACAAAACAAGTAGGAATATTAAAGGCATGGGGTGAAAACTGACTGGGAACTGAATATAACTCCAGTCTGGCTTACAAAGGCTTGCAGGGCTGATGGATCATGACACAGGCTCTGAGCTCTGAGTTTGGGAACACAGAATGAAAGATTGAACAGGCTTTGAACATGGGGCAAGGACTTGGGTCATATTTTGGGACTGGATCATCTGTTTGCACCATGTGGATAGGAAAGACGTGTGGTCTGTAAGGGCCACCAAACCAGCTAAGACTGCTGCTGCCTACAGAGACATGATAAGAATAAAATTAAAGGAAGTGAAACCTAAAGCATCAAAGCCCCAGTTCTGCTGAGTGCAGGTTTTTCTGGAAGTGACAGTCTGTTCTGGTGTGGGTTTTTTGATCTCTCTGCATAGTGCTGCAAAGTATATTCTGCAAGAAGTGGCCTTTTGCAGACAGGAGGGTCTACTTCTGCACTGTTTGTGCCTTTCATAGCAGTCAGCCATGGCCAAAACTAGTACAGCCAAGAAGAGCTCCTGGTGAAAGCAAAGCCTTGCATCCAGGACTGCTGGAACCCAGAGACAGTGAAGCAAGTTCCCAAATCTGGTTTCTCTCCTGCTGGCTTCAGTGTCAGCTCTGACTGGAGGAGCTGGTGGATGTGGGTTATAACATTCCCAGTCTGTGAGGAACCTGGATCCTGCTCTCTCTGCTCTCAGCAGATGATTTTTTGCAAGGTTTCTGTGCAGACTGTGTCCCTTTCTTTATTTTGTCACTCACTGGTATTTGGAGTCAGAGAGAGGGAAATTTCACCACAAAAATTATGTTGCTCCCTGTACTTCCTTCTGCCCTTCTGCTGGCAGAGCAAAGCAGTGAGAATTAACTTCTCCTCCTCTCCAGGGGGTGAAATTATTCTGCAAGCTTTGAATGCAATCACACCATATCAGAGTGTGGACAATGCAAACAGCAAAAGCACCCTAAATGTTAAGTAAGCATGGGATACAGACTCTCTTGTAATGGACACCTTTGTCCTGGGGGAAGAATGTTGGGATGGGTGCAAATCTGGCTGGGTTACCACTTAAAAAGTCCACATCTGTTGACTGATATACTGGTGCTGAATTTTACCAGTTTTCTGATCTTGAAAATGGGAATTATTCTCTGTATCTTTAATGCCACCGTGTGGTAAAGGTAAGAAAACACTGACTACACAAAACATCGTATTTGCAGCAGGAGGTGGATATATGGGGGTTGCACAGCCTCATCAGGATTTGTTTTTTGATTAGGCAAAGCACAGTCTTAGGGATAAGTGTATTTGTATGTATTTTACTGTTGAAAGAGAAAGAAAACAAAAGGGAAAAGGTCAGCAGTTCAACCATTACAACTCAAAACTGATTTTTGTTATTTGTGAAAAACCCCCAACAAACTCCACAAACATTACAAACAACAAACTCCAGTGTACGATGGCAACAAACAAAGCATGGGAAAGGAAAATGATAAATGTTTTGCAGTCCTTTACCTGCCCTGCAGTGTCATAAAGCCCCAGCAAGTGTTGTTGTCCTCCCACAGTCACGGTTACTGGAAGAGAGAAACAAGAAATGTTGTTTATGCATAAGCCATTGGCCTCATTTTAATGTGTTTTAATCCCAAAATGCCAATAGACACATTAGCAGGTGTGCTCTACTGGGCACCCTGAACCAAGCACATCCATTCAACCCAAACTGAAGGCAGCAACAAAAGCAAACCCTTTGTGCCAAGAACTTATTTTTGTACAGACAGCCAAGGGTGATGAGCTGCACACGCTGCTGCCATCGGGGTCCCAGAGACAGGGGGACATTTACCCATCTCTGCAGCCACCAACTGAACATCCTGGACTTGAAAGCACAGGATTCCTGCCTCCCCACCATGGGCATTGGGGTGGGTAGGTAATGGATCATCGGGGTTTTTTTATTATTATTTTATTCCTTCCAGGCTGTGAAATGATGAAGCCTTCAGCAGTGGCTGGTGTTTGGTGGGTCTCACTGGAGGTGCAGCTGTCCTGCCCTGTGCCATCACAGGGGAAGTGGCAGTGTTCAGTACCTGGGGCTATGTGGTGGATGATTTGAAGGACAGGAAAGAAGAGTTCGAATATTTTCAGGGATATTAACCACATTCTGTTGCAAATGAAAGAAAGCATGGCTCAGTTTGTTGATCACATCCAGCATATTTACTCCTTTAGCAGAAATCATGTTGAACTTCATTTTGAGCCCACTGGCAAATTTTAACAAAAGTGTTTTCTCGTTGCCTTTGGATGAGTCCCATTATTAGCTGATTCCTGTAACCAGTGTTATTTCATGTAAAGGACATGATCTGGGTTAATGACATTTAGTTAACCAGTTAATCTGCTTAAATCATTACTACTCAACTGGAAAGAAAGGGGGGCAGTCCAGTCGCACCCATTAGTCAACAGGAAGCCTTCAAATATTAGTCAGGAAGGTTGCTTAAAATAATGATATTGTTGCAGCATATGGACTATTAATTTTTTTTTAAACATGAGGACAAGTGGCTGAACTTAGGAATGAACATAAAGCTTTGTCAGGAATGGGGGGAGAGGCTCAGACTGGTGTCCATCAGGTGGTCACAACTTGCAAATAATGAGGACTGGGGAAGAGTAATAGTTATTTTGGACAAAAAAAAAAAAAAAGAGACTTGAAAGCATCACACAGTATCTGGCTGATTTTTTTAAAAATAAAATTTGTAGTAGAAAAGCAGCTACAAATTTATGGAATTTAATAGCTCCTGCACTGGGGAACAATGTCCTGTTTGAAATCTCTTGGACTGAAAGTCTCTGTGACTGGACAGGCTGATTATTCAGCAGCTTTATTTGCTTGCAAAGAGACCCAGCAATGTTGTCAGCACATAAACAGAGCAAACCTGACATCCTGGAAGTACAAAGGCTCAGTGAGGACCAGACTTGCTGATGAGAGCAGGATGGGCTGCACTCACCCACTGCTGGGGCTGCCTTGGGTTGTGCCCTGGGAGAGAAGGTGGGGAAGGGGAGAGAGTTCCCTCTCCTCATCTCAGTGGTAGCTCTGCACTGTGCAGCTCCCAGGGGAACTCATGGACATTGGGCATGGATGTCCAAGGGTAGAAGAGCTTGGGGAAGAAGTGCAAGAGTGGGGAGATGGGCACTGACACAGACAGGAGACAGTCCAGGTGCCCCATCCTCCTCCTTCAAAACGACTTGAACAAAACAATTTAAAATAATCCTCCCTGGCGCCGTGGTTTTCCACTTCTTGTGGTGTAGGGAATCCCAGAACTTCCCAGCAGGGGTATGAAGTGTGTAAGTTCCTGGCAACACTCCTGCTTTTCTTAGCTGCCTTCTCAGAAGCAGTGGGGGTTACAGGTGGTCAGCACAGCTCACCGGAGGCAGCAGGAAATGTGCTTTTTTTTCTCCCCCAGTTGCAACCTTGGCAAGCCTCCAATCTGCCCTCGTGCCAAGAAATGCAGGAGCCAGACCTGCTCTGCAGATTTTGCTCTGCTCAAGGACCAGCTGTGGGAAGATGTACCCTTCAGCTGAAGGCAATTTTCCAGCTGCAATGCACAGCTGGCCGAGGTGGGATTTAGGAGGACACGTGGTTTCCAGGACTGCAAACAGCAGTTGCACTGTCAGTCCTTGGTGGAATTTGCATGGAGCCTGCAGAGCTCCTCCAAAGCAGGATGCTCTTAGGACAGCTGTGAGGCACATGGAGGTGCAGGTCAGGTGATGTTTTGGATGAATATGAAGAGACATGTGCCATACATCAGTGCTGACAGGGTTATCCAGCTCTGCCTCTCCTGCTGGCTCACCCTGAGCACAGGCAAACTGGGTTGGGTCCTGCTTGCAAAGATCAGCTCACGTCTTCAGTGCTTAAAAACCTTAAAAGCTGCACTGAAATTTACTCTGCTGTGAAGCTTTGCTGGCCCATCTCTTTCTTGGTGGCACCTGACTGAGAGAGTTGCACTGGCAGAAAGCCCTGGTGCAGATACAAATTGCTGCCATGTTCCAGTAATTAATATGGTTTGGAGATAAGCTCTTTGGATAGAGGATCAGTCCACCTCGAGTGTACTGTGCTTTGCCAGAAGGATATAACTCCCAGACTCTTATCTGTACTTTGTGGTCCATGAAGTCACGGTGGGTGTTTTGCAGCAGGTTTGTGGAGCCACACACTGAGCAGTGATTGATGGTTTGTGCAGCTCAGTTTGGCTCTTGGTCATCTCTGGGAAATGCTGAGGGGGGAATAAAGAGATTGGTGGTCTCCTACCATTAGTCTTCCCTCATACAAGGGATAAGAACTGCAAGGGCTCTTGGAAAAATATATCCTGAGTCTACACAGCTTGCTCATCACATTTTAATTCTCCTTCTAGGATCTTGCCCCTTATGGGTCCTGCCGTGAATTTCTGCATGGCACCAGTCTGATATTTTTACTTTTTCTCTCTTTCTTTTCCTCTTTTCTTTCTCTCCTTTTTACTTCTCCCCCCCTTTTTTTCCCCCTCCTCTGCTTTTGCTTTTGCCCATCAAACTTTATATTTTCTTTCTTCTTGTCAATTGTTCTAACCTGTCTCATCATCAGAGGATATTCCTCCTGCCCATATCACCTCTGAACTTGCAGCTACCACTCCAGCAAAACTGCCTTGTTGGCTAAACCTTGAGTGTTGTCTTTGGATTCCTGGCTCTGAATGCAGTGGGGACCAAATGGCAAATCAAATGATCCCTGGCTCTTGAAACAGTGATGTCCAGATTAATGTATTGGTGCTAAAATTTCCACCACACTTTCAAGCAGGCAAAAGAGATGTGAAAAAAAAAAAGGCTTTTGCCTGTGGAAACTTCATGGTGTTTTTTTAAACCACGAATTTATCTCTCTGCCTCTGTCAGGCAAAAGTCTATTCAGAGTATCCACTTGGTGGGTCATATTTATGAGCTGAGATTGCCCTGCTAGATCTGTAGGCCTTACTTTTGGCTTTATTCCAGTTTACTCTTACTTACCCTGTTATTATCTTTTCCTGTTCTCTCAGTGGATGGGCCTATGGGAAGCCAATAAGGAATTCCTTCCCAGCCACTGGGGTAATAAAGGCTCCTTTATGGGATTGTGAGCTCGATTTTATGAGCAGTCTTGGAGTAACAAGACAAATATGAACTCTCCTTGTCATTTACTGACTATACTGATATATTGATTAAGCACTGAAACGACCTGGCCTTTAGCACTGAGTGCAGTAGTGACTGTGGTAAAATGAGGCTGAATATTTGCACACTCCTGGCCCTCATTTCTCTCCAGTCTGGGTTGCACCAGATGATGCAACAGGGCAGATGTTCCCCTCCCTTCACTAGGTGCTTTTAACCAAGTGCAGAATGTGTAAAACACTGCTTTAAAAATAATTGCTGGGTCATAAATTAGCTGGGTATTGCTTACTAGAGTTTGAATAACTATTTTGGGTAAGTTCCAAGGCTTTGTCACAGGTCTGTATGCCTGGGCTTCTGCTAATGGACCTCAGCAGAGGGCTTGACCAGCACAGCAGAAGGGCAAGGTGTAAATGGATGTTGTGTGGGATAGACACCTGTGCTTAGTTTGTGTTTCTGGGGATAATGTGACAATTTTCGTTGATGTTCTCGATGCCCAGATTGCCCCAGATCCACCTGTCAGTGGCCAATCTTTGCCAAACTCTTCTCCCATTGTGCTTTGTTTGGTAGGTAACTTTTTGGGACTGAACAGCACCCGTGGAAGAGCCTTCAGCCAGACAGCAGCAATGCTCACTGGCTGCACTGACAGAAACAGGACATAAATCGTCTGCTGAACTCTCAGAACATCTTAAGTTTGATTAATGGAACAAAGCAACACATAAATCTCTGCTATGACACCAAGCTAGGATGCAATATCTCAGCCACGCTTAGCTGTGGCAAGGGAGAGTGGATTTGCACATCAGGGGGAATTTTTCCATGCCAGGGAAGAAGTGCCTGCAGAACCCAGAGACTGTGAAACCACCAGCCAGAATACACACAACAGCCAAGCAATGTCTAATGTGACATCAGATGGGAAATGTCATCTATTTATTCTAGTGCCTTCCTGCCAACAAATTAAGGTCCAGCTGCTTCAGAGAAAGAAGCCAGGAGCCTGTGAGCAAGCAGGGATGGTGGCACCTGCCTGGGTGGAAAGACTTTCTCATGGTTTTGGGCAAATCAATCTGCTTCAAGCCTCAGACTTTCACAAGGGGCATCTTCTGCCCTAGCCAGCAAGCTCTGAGTATTAATCTGTGCATCTGACTGTTCACTGTGATTATATGTACCTGGTGCATGTTGCTTAACACAGACTAATCATAAAATGATAAAATGATTGTGATGGAAGGGACCCTAAAGACAGTCTGGTTCCAAGCCCCCTGCCATGGGCAGGGATATCTGGCACTAGACCTGGTTGCTCAATGTCCCATCCAGCCTGACCTTGAACACTCCCAGGGATGGCCACCAGTATGAGAACAGCTCCAGTTCTGACTGACCTACTGGCATTAGAAATGCCCAAGTCTGTTTCTTTTTCAGGTGGGAAAAAAGATGAAATCAGAACATGGGCAAAAGGACAGACCTTGGTCAGCAAGTTCCTTCTAAGGCACCTTTCAGGGTAATTTCTGTGATGTGAGGTTACTGATACAGTGAATGTGGTCTGTCCTCCAGCAGCTGATGTCCCTGGGGATACTGACTGTATGTTTGCTCACTGGGTAACATTTTTCCTTCCTTCCTAAATGCAGTTTTGTGAAATCCCTTGTAGTGAACTGGGAATTCCCCTCCACTCCACAGATGTCTTTTGCTCTCTTGAGCTTATCCCAGTCAGGACAGGAGTGTTCTGGTAGGAGTTTGTTTGAAGAAGAGTGATTTCAAAAATCTGGTTTATAAATTGCCTTCTTTTTGACCGCATAGCTCCTAAATAAGGATCTCTGTGGCTGGAATTTGAGGACCCTGTCCCCACTAGAGACTCAGAAACAACTCAAAGGCATTGAGATCAAAGATCTTCAGATCTCTAATTCCCTTTAGTTCACATAGTGGTCATCTAAGTAACTGAACTGCAACTACATATCCAGCCTTTAAGAAATAGGAGCTTTGAATATTCCATCAGACAACAAAGTGAATGTGGGCAGTGCATTTTTACAGCACCTTCTAAGTGCCTCATGTGTATTTCTGAATCCTATTTTGGGTAATATTTTTCTTCAGAATATCTTTCTTTGGCTAATCCACGTGGAGAAAACAAAACTCAGGGATTAGATGTCACACACTGCTTTGATTTTGTTGGGTCACTGTCTGAGAAACTTAATTTCTGTTGCTGTGAACCACTCTTCAGAAGATGTTGCACTGCTGCAACTGAAGCTGGGAATGCTCTGGAACTGCAAATCAAAGCCCTGGGGATGCTACAATCCAGCAGCCACCAAAAGAAAAAAAAAAAAAAGAGTAAGAAAGACCTTTAGGACAGACATGCAGGCCAGTCCATGACAATGGGACAGACATACAGGCTAGTCCATGACAATCAGCTCAGCTGAGCTCTGTCACTGGTTGCCACTTTAGCTAGAAGGTTCTCTTGCAGTGTTGCCCTTGGAAAAATATCCCCTTTTGCTCTGGTTGAAATGCAATACTGTAATATTTCGTGGCCAACACACCCAGGGCAGGTAAGAGCTGGTGTTTCAGGACCCTTGGCTCACCAGGGTCTGTGACTCAAGCCTGGGCCTTTCTTCACTTCCATGCATAAGGGTCATCTCCAGGAATTCGAGTGACTTGATGCTCAAGGAATGTTCCCCCACTCCCTTCTTCATGACAAACAAGATTTGATTACAGCCAAATCAATGTTCTACCTCAAACTTACCCTGCAGCTTAGCTACATTCTTCTGAAAAGAAAATCAAAAGCATGCCATTTTACCCTTTAATTGGCCTAAATACCCCACTTTATATGTAAATTTTACTAAATGCTTTTAATTGCTCCTGTAATCATCTACCACCAGCCACACACAGACCTCTGAGAGCCACTGTTTTCCAAAAGAAGTGCTCTGAGTAAACCTCACCATTTCCTGTCACCTCATCAATGGATGAGATCTATGTTCTGCTGAGCAAATACTTCTGCCCATCTGATATTTACAATATCTGAAAAACATTTCCAGTCTGCTCCCCGTGGTGGGGAGGCCTCTAGGGCTGGGATTCAGCTGATTTCAGTCCATGCAGCTCTTGGTCTAATGAGGTGGTGAGGAATTCACTTCTTTGTCTTTAGGCCACAGACATGGAGTGATTTAAAGCCAGATAGGATTCATAGCATCATTTATTCTGCTCTAAATAGCTTATCTAGTGTTTTCCTACAAGGCATATTTCCTTGTTCTTGAATCATTCTTGCAGCTGTTTTCCAAACCTTTTGTTGAGCAGTTGCTGTGACCAGACAGTGTGGTCTAGCAATTGTTTCATTAATGATCTAGCCAGAGGTAACATGACTTTCCTATTCCTACCTGTCACCCCCAATGGCTCATCTAAAGCTCTCATTGGTTGATTATCCTCATTATTTAATGACTCTTGCAGTGCTTTATTCCTTTCTTAAGGCTAAAGTCCAGTCATTCTTGGCTTTTGTATTTGCAAGCTTTTTTGTTACATTCTTTTTCAACTCTGTGGTTGAGTGGAAAACCTGGAGACTGTAACTCAAACACCCACTGAAGGCAGCTCACAAAAGGGAAGGGGAGCAGCCACACTCCTGTAATGCTCCCAGAGCATGGATGTCAACATTTAAGGTTTTTTGGAAGCCAGCATTAAAGGCTTTGGGAAGTCTGGGGTTGTCTATGCAGTGACAAGCTTTTTCAACAGAACATTTCAGGTCAGAGAAATGATATCTAAACACTTTGCAATGTTCTCTTTCCAGGCATCTCTCCACTGCCTCCAGGGACTGCTCTTCACCCTGGGCTCTTGCCTCACCCACATAGCAAGGGGCACCACCTCCCCTCTTCCTTGTCCATACAGGTTTGAGGATTTGTCTTGGGTTGCAATGCAAGATATATTCTATTCCCATCTGTTGAAACCAGCTGGGCAGGTGTTTTTTTCTTTATTTCATAACTCTGGGGAGGAGGGGGCAGGTGTTTTCTGTTAATTGGCCAGCTGTTAAAACCAGGTGAGGCAGTGTTCTTTATCTCTTCCAGGACCCATCCTCCCTCCAGGGGATATCTGCTGTTAATGGGTCATCGAGGCTCACTGCATGGCTGATACAATTACATTATCCCACTGGGAGATGCTCCACCCAGTGGGAGGAGCCAAGCATTCCTACCTGGATAAAACCTGAGATTCAGAACAGCAGGACAGCCTGGTTCCACTGGATTCCCAGAGGAAGACTGGACCTATCTCACCACCACTGGACCTTCAGAGGAAACCTACGCCTTTCTACAGGATCATTGCTCCAACAGAACCACACCTGTCACTCCAGAAGGACTTAATTGGACTGCTGCCAACACCCTGACCAACAGGGTGTCAGGTTGTGTTTTGACTCTGCCAGTGGTTTGGGCTTTTTAAAAATTTTACTTATTTATTTATTTTATGTTTGTCTGAAAGCCCCTTAATTTCAAAATTATAACAATTCAGAGAGAGGGGGTTTACATTCTCCATTCCAAGGGAAGCTCTGGCTTTTCCTTGGTAGACACTTGTCCTTCCAAACTAAGACAAGATTCCAGTGGAATTAGTGGGAAAATGCCCAATCCTGACTTGTGCTGCAGCCTCCAGCTGCAGGGGAAGGAGGCTGGCACCAAATGACAATTCTATTGTCCTATTCTGCAACAGCAACAGATTCATGTAGACAGTGCCATCCTAGAGAAGGATTCACAACTTGTGCTGTGTGGGTTTTTCTTGGAACCTGAGAGAAAAAAAACAATGTAGCTCTTCACAGCTGGGTATTTGCCACTCAGAGACAGCAAACAGAGGAGATGTACCAGTCCACCAATCATTTTTAATCAAGCAGATCAAATGAAATGCTCTAAATCTTTCAAAACACATTGAGAAGTCAGACTTCAGCGCTGGCCAGCATACATGACATGGAACACAAAAGCAGTGGAGGTTGATTAGGAAAATGACACAGAATGAATTTGGTCCAGAAATGGATGAAAGAGAATGGAAATTCCCAAAGCTTTCAGAACAAGCACAACACTACATCATGAGCCAGCTTCTTCCCAGTCTGGGACATTACTTATTTATAGAGAGCATGAATGAAGTTGATTTATTGGAATCATCGACCTCATTGTTTGTAAAATCAGCACCGGAGGATTTCCCCTGTATGCCCATGAATTATTGCTGTGCTAATCAATCCTTGAACAAATTCAGCTCCACTGATAGCAGAGTCCAAGGAACCGTGGGGTCTCCGTTTGCAAGAAAACTGTGCCCAGTTTCTCCAATAACAGACTGGAGGGAGCTCTTGGGACCTCAGGGTTGTGCAAAGCCATGCTGGATGGAAAAGACAAACACGATTACAGTGCTTGGGGAATTGAAGAGCAATTGACATTGTGTCCAAGAGAGTGTTTTGTTAGATTCTGTTCTGTCTTAAATGGAGGGCTGAGCACTGCCCAGGCTGGGAAGTGCTTCCTGAATGTTTCAGCTCCCTGTGCACCATCAGCTTACCTCATGGAAGGCAGTGCTGCTCCTGAGTTAGAAACTAATAATAACTGCCCAGATAAATGTAGTAAATTTTCAGGCAAATAGGCTCTGATGTGTGAATTTCAATGGTAATCTAATTGAAGGTCTTGTTGCTGTTTACTGAAAGTTACAGAGCTAAATCCAACCAAATGCAAGACAGAGTAACAGCTGCAGCATTGAGCAACATAACTAGATAGAGCCTGATCATGTTCTTAAAAAAATGTTCCTAAACAATGAGGAATACTGGATATTATTTAATCCTGATGGAGGGGGAAATGCTTTTCTGAGACCATGTGATTGTCTGTGACATTGAGATGAAAGAAATAACAAAATTTTGGCTATGACTATAGTGTAAACCTATTACAAAAGAAAAGAAAAGGCAACACATAGATTTTTTTTTTTTACATTTTTAGCTGTACTAAATATTTTTGAGGTTTCCATCACTAGCACAATATCTAGGAAAATCTATTTTTCAGAGTTAGGTATATAACTCAAGTCAATAAGCAAACACAGTAAAGCTCTGAGATTATTAAAGTGTAACTGATAATTGGAGTATCTTTATTAGTGTTTTAACTAGTTATGCTGACTTGACCTGTAAAAGATCAGATACTACAATATTTTCAGTTTCTTTTAATACAGATAAAGACAGTCAGGATTCTTTAATAAAATCTTGAAACCTAACAGTGAAGGATGTATTTGGACCCTCCTAACAGTGATGCTGAGATAATGGTAAGCAGAGAAAGGAGTGGGAATTTTCTACGAAAGGCAAAAAGTGGGAGTAAAGGGAGAAAAATATAGTAATAAGGAGCGTTTTTGACCATTTTTCTGACTCCTTTCTACTGTTCATGTGAGGCAGAAGTCATTCTTGTAACTCAGCTGAGTGCTGGGGAAAAGAATATCCCCAAAGTTATGTCAGGCATCTGGTTATCAAGGGAACATGAGACTTGGTAAACAGCATCAGAATAAAGGGGAGATTAGTGGCAAAATTAAACAAATTGCACTGAAATGTATCCAGGGTGTTCCCTGGATCAACACACAGGGTGTTTCTGAGAGCAAGGGAGGACAAGTCTTCCTGTGTGGCTGGGGGGAATCAAGGCAGCTCATCTCCACACTTCTTGCACTGTTCAAAGTGCAAGAATTGGGGAGTATTTTTCCCTGGAGAGGAATGCAGCTTGGAGAGGCAGTGCTGCCTAACAGAGCTGCCTTTTGCTCTAGATGTCCTTCTAAAACCTGTGATGATCTGCTTTGGTCTGGGTTAGATGACAGTGGGAGCAGATAATGCTGATGAAGGGCACAGAAAGTCAGCTCTGCAGTAGGTGGGTTGTCCCCACTGTAGTCTGGACCTTCCAGTGATGGAGTGACTCTGTCCCAGTGATTTACAGTGGCAGAAGGCCCTATCAATACTGGCAGAGCACTGTGGCACATCCTACCTCCACCAGGTGTGATTCAGGGGGAAAAAATGGCTTTTCTCCTTACCAGCATCTTCAACATAAAGTACAGATACCAAAGCTAGAAAGGAATGAAAAATTTGCCTCATATAAAGATGGGGACAAGAGTGTGTTTTGCATAAGAATCTGATATTAAAGGAAATATGATTTATAACATAATACAGGAATATAGAGCAGGAAGCAGCCACAGCTTGGCTGCTGTCTGTGCAAAGAGCCTGGGGCTCCTCTTCCTCACTCTCAGTGCCAACTAAGCTGGGCAGCCCTGTCCTGAGTTGGCTGTGGTACCTAAAGCCAAGATGTGTGCAGAGCCAGGCTGAGGTGTTTTGGGTGCTGTATTTGGGCACAGACCTGCAGGACACGTGTGTGTGTGTCTCTGTGTGTGTGTGTGTGTGTCTGTGTATGTGTGTGTCACTGCCATGAACATTTCATTGAGACCTCTGCAGTCACAGTCACTCCCTGGCTCAGCGAGCACAGAGATGCCCCAGGCATCATTCCAGAGTTAGGGCAGTGCAACTTAAAATAGCATTTGATGACTCTGGGTAGTGTGACTTAAAATAGCATCTGGTCCTCTGAGTTGTGAACTGATGGGGCAGGGGCTTGTTTGGCACACTGAACTGAATCCAGCAGGCTGCAGTGTAATGCTGAGGTCAGTGTGAGAGCTCAGGAGCATCAGGTTTGCCCAAATTCCAGTGCTTCTGTAGCTGACATTTTACATGCCATCAGTCCTGTTTTGGGCAGGGGGAAGATTAAATGGTATTTTGCAATCCCCTTTCAATTCCTCTTTGACACTTTGTATGGATCTTGTTTGACTGCCTTAATGCTGGTTTTTCCCATGCACTTTTCCCCATGAGGCGTTGCTTGAGAGGCTTAAAAACAAAATACCTGTTCCTGAACCTGAGGAGGACCAGGACAGAAACTCTGCTTTGCATTTCTCAGAAAAAGAGTCAGGCCCATTGTCCTTTGCACCAGGACCAAACCTCAGCTGTTATTTGCCCTGCAGCTTACAGAGATTAACCAAACATTTGGGCAGCAGCTCTAAGCCTGTATGACTTGAGAAGCAGAAATGTTAAACACTGTAAACAAAAGTCTTGGAAATATTTAAACTTTCTGATAAGAAAATCTGAAGTTGGGAATTATTATTTTTCTCTTGGCTACCACAAAGGTTTAAAAGTGCTGATAATGCTTTCTCTACACCCTGCTGAGGATCTTTCCACTTTCCTGTCCAGTGTGGCAGCCTCTGCAGACAATGAAGTGATTGTAATGTTGGAAAAGCAACAGATGGAGATGGATGAAATGGTCTTAACCCTCAGTGTGTTTTTGTGTGCCTGTGAAAGAGAGAGCTGAGAGCAAACCTGAGCTCTGGATATCCTTATCCTTTATTTCAACATGGTTGCACTCATATGATGCAGAGTGTGATACCCCATGATCTCAGGAGGGTAATTTCTAGGGATGATTTGGTGGCCCTTTCAGCACAGAACTGGGTCTTGCAGGCTCCTCTGAGGAGAGCAAGAGGCTGCAGGTTGGCTGCAGCCCAGGGTGTACAGAGGAGGTGCTGAAGTGCCTGGTTGAGCTGAGGCCAGAGGATTTTTCGTTTGAACAGAAAAAATAAATCCAAATTCCTCTGTAGAGCTGGAGAAGAATTTTCAGCTATAAAATGTGATTTCTACAGAATCCAAAGTTTCCATAGGAAGCTATCGCTTTCAACAGAGGAGTTCAGATGTTTCCACTGGGAGAAATGAGGTGAAATTGTGTGAACTAACTGACCCTGATGTGAACTGTTCCCTCTGTTAGGAAAACCTGAGCCAGTTTAAGCAAAGCTGTTTCCCTGACAGTGACAGGGACTCCTGCACCTGAGGCAGTGACCTGGGAACACAGCCCTGGGGTGCCAGGGAGGCACCATGGGCACTGGGACAACTGGGGAATTTCTGGGAGACCAGAACTGCAGCCTGGACTGAGAGCAAACACAAATAACCAGATCTGGTCCCCCAGCTGCCATGGAGTGAATGTGAATTTCTACACAAAGGTGAAAACGAGGTATAGCACAGAGTCCAGATTTTTCAGGCTGTTGGAAATGCATTAAACTGCTGGCATGGATAAGCAGACCCTCACCTTGATTTAAAAGTTTTGAAGTGTAACAGTTGAGGTTTTTTTAGCAGATCCATTTATTTATTTTCTTTTTTTTTATTGGCAGGAATTTTATTCTTATGAAAATGTTGTAATTTAAAACCTTTCATCTGCATGTACAATGAACATGAATTCTGAAATGTGTGTAGCTTTTCCAAGTGACAGGAATTAGTGATGGGTTTCTGCCCTAACCAAAGCTCTTTAAACTTCTAACTCTCATGTTAGGATTAAATAATTTAAATGTTCTGTTAATCATTCCATGCTTGAATACAATTTCTGAATCAAATGTTCTAATTCAGTGGTATTTCCACGATTTTCTTGTACTGCCTGTTAGCTATAACTCCATTTAGAGTGTATTTACTCTTGAAAAGATTTATTAGCTTTAATTCACCTTCTCTGCTGCCTTGTGAACATCAGAGGCAGCTCTGCTGAGCTCGGAGGAGCTACTTTTGGTTGGGAGAAACATCAATCATGTAGCTGAAAAACAAGTGAACCAATTCTGAAACAAGCAGTGTACATTTTAATGTAAATTACTGTTCAAATGTTATGCATGCAATGGTCACTAGGTGCAGAGAGTACATATTTATGAAGAAATTTTAATTTTTATAAAATTTAATTTTTTGCCTTAGGTGAGAAAGGAACACAGTCAGAAAAATATAAGATAGCAGCAAATAGCTCAATTGAAAATTGAAATATTAGCCTATATGAAATTGGGCAGTTCTCCAAATTATGCTTTTACCCATCATAAATATTATTTATTTTACACCTAGCTTTATTTAAAGCTGTATTGGCTTAAGGATTGACTGAAATACACAGCTCTTAAGCATTCTGAGAGAGCCTTAAATGTCATGCCTGGTAAATTTTCTGTTTCCCACTGCTCTCCTGAGAGCCCAACAGCTCATTCCCTCTTGTTTTCTGGAGCTTTAATCTATATTAGAAAACGTTGACACACTTCTTCAGCTACATGAAAGTGCTACAAATGGGGATCCCATCTGACTTCAGGGGAAAGGGACTTTGAAGAAAAATCACAGAAAATTGCAAATAAAGGAGAAATGAATCAAGGTAGAAAATCCACAGCTACTTCATGCAATTGATTACCAAGTATAATGTGAACTCTGATTTGAGCTGCTGCTTAGCACAGTGAATAGATTTTAAGCAGTGTATTTTACACAATGAGATACATGAAAACTCTTGTTTTGTAGAGTGACATTGTTCTCTGTTTCTATTTTTGCAATGGCAACACCTTGGATTGTGACTCCATTGTATTAGGCTGTGCAAACAGGCTGAGAGAGGCCCTGCAGAGCAAACACAGCAACAATGAAGGTGGAGAAAGGAAATTTCCTGTTCCACAGTGAGGGAAACAAAGTCCACAGAGGGGATGGGGCTCTTCAGGGCTGTGCTGGGCAGCTGGGAAACAAAACCCTGAACCTCAGTCTGTGGCTTCATCTCAGCACAGAGATTGGTTTTGGCCATCCTTAAAGGCAGCACATTCTGCTGAGTGAACATACTGAGTGTTCATGGAATCATAGAACCGATGGGGTTGGAAAAGACCTCTGGGATCAGTGAGTCCAACCTGTGACCAAACACCACCATGTTAACCAGACCATGGCACTGAGTGCCCCATCCAGCCCATCCTTAAACACCTCCAGGGACAGTGATTCCAGCTCCTCCCTGGACAGCCCATTCCAGTGTCTGATCACCCTTTCTGTGAAGAAATTCCTCCTGCTGTCCAACCTAAACCTCCCCTGGTGCAGTTTGAGGCCTTGTCCTCTTGTTGCTGGCAGCCTGGGAGAAGAACCCGACCCTCACTTGGTTACAGCCTCCTGTCAGAGAGTTACAAAGCAATAAAATCCCCCCTGAGCCTCCTCTTCTCCTGGCTAAACACCGCCAGACCCCTCAGCTGCTTCTCATAGAATTTGTGCTGCAGATTGTTCACCAGCTTCATTGCCCTGCTTTGAACCTGCTCCAGCACCTCAATGTCCTTCCCGAACTGAGGGGCCCAGAACTAGACCCAGGGCTGGAGCTGTGGCCTCAGGGCCTGGCTGTTGTGTCCTACTCATCCCTGCAGGATGCTCCCAGGTCACAGAATCACAGAATCATGGAACCATTAGGATTGGAAAAGATCATCACCCTTTTACCCATGCCACCACACACTAAACTGTATGTCAGGATCCATGTCTACTTGTTTGTTGAACCCTTTGTTCTCTGCTGCTCCAGGCAGCTGCCAGAGAAGAGTGCATTGTCCACGTGTGCTTTTGGAAAGTTAAAGTCCCAGAAATATTTTATTTGAGCTGATTTCCCTGACAACATGATTAGAGTGGTGAAGCATCGCTGCTGCTGGAAATTGATGTTGAGCATCAACGAGGCACGCATTCCTCTCAGCCACAGCTGCCTGGCAGGGCTTGTTTCTCTGTAGTCACTGGGATGTTGCTGAGTTTTTAGCCATTCTGCAATTTGCTATTGATTTTTAATGAAACAGTGCTGATGCTTGTTTAAAAATGCACCTCAGGGTCTCGTGCTGATTTTGTCCAGAGCTGAACTCATCAGATAACATTTTTTTCCCAGTTCCTGCCTTGTCAGAGCAATGTGTCTGACAGGTCCACAGAAATCAATTCAGAAAGTACATCAGCCTGCCAGATTAAGTAAAATAGATATTAACTCAGACACCTCTGAGTTCAGCTGAAGCATACTTTTCTGCACAGAGAAAAGCCAAGTTGGTGGGGTGTTTTTTTTGTGTGTGTTTTTTTGTTTTTTTTTATTTTTTTTGTTTTTTTATTTTTTTTTATTTTTTCTTGGTTAGAAGGGTTTTGAGCATTTTTGAGCATTCTCATACCAACAGCTTTAGAAAAGACTGAAAAACTCTCAACTCTCTGCTTTGGTGTCACAAAATTGGAGTGAACAAAATAGTCTGAAACATTTTAAACCAAGCCCAGAGGAGTTTCAGATGGCCCATTGCTGGCAGTGTTCAAAGTCAGACTGGATGGGGCTTTGAGCAACTTAGTCTACTGGAAATTGCCTGTGGCAGGGGGGTCAGAACTAGATGATCTTTAAGGTAATATCCAACCCAAATAATTCTATGATTCTTGGATGGGTTTAGCCATTTTGTGCCACACTCTCACTCATGCCAGTGGTGTGAGTGAGCTCCGGTGTGGAGAACTGATTTAGAAAGGCTGCAGGGGTGGAAACTTGGATTTGCATGGATTATAGTGGGGCCAGGGCTCTCATGCAGCAACCCCAGGTTGCATTTTGAAGATCTTTGTTGCTGCCACAGACTGGAATTATTAAGAATATCCCTTTGACTGCTTTCTAACCCATCCATATAAGGAGAGCTGCCACTGAGCTGCACTGGAAGAGAAATTCAAGGGGGATGATGCTGCTGGTTTTAAACCCTTTCTGACACTGCCTGCATAAGTTGGAGGCAGCACCCTGGACATCTGGGATGTGTAAATCTGTCTGTCCAGCTGCCAGCTAATGCTCTGATGCACTGGGAACTCTGCTCTGCAGTCAGTGACCACATTGTGTGTTCAGCCACGGCTTGGGGCCAAACAAAGTGGAAGGGAAGACAAAGCAAGCGTGGACCACAGAGCTCTGTCCAAAAGCCCAAAGGCACAGCTAAAAGGAATAACTTCTGTTTAAATTTCTGATATTTCTAGTGCTCTGAGAAAAACATAATTTCTATTTTCCTTCTGCTTGTGTTTTTCTGTTCTTGTTCCACCCAACATTTCTCACAGGGAGGCAGGGTGTAAGTGAAATGCAGGAGGCAGAATGAACTCAGTTGCTTTCACCTAGTACTTTCACTAGTACTTTATCCATCTGTCTTCTTCTTTGATCCCAGGGTTATCCAGGGCTCTTACATCAAAGAAGAAACAGGACAAAATCTGTGTATAAAAGGGTTGGTTGTAGATGTTACACAACCAGGCAGGGAGCAGAGGCAAGGGAAGGGCTGTGCAATCTCGATCACGTGGAATTGGGAGCAGGAGGGTGAGAAAAATGCTGCTTGGGGTGGTGTGTTTATTCCATCCTCAGCCTCACAGCCCCCTCCTCTCTACACTGCTGCCCCTATGCCAGCTCTCATGGCAGCTCCCCCCAGGGCTCCCCATCAGCCAGAGCCCCTCTGCAGGTCAGGGAAACAGCTCTGCTGCACCTGAACTGACCCAGCCCTGAAAGAATATGCACATTTTACATGCCCTTCTAGGAGGCCATGACACAGTGGAGAGCCCAGAGGACCCTTTCCCAGCACTGGGCTCTGTGTGTGCACACAGAGTTTGCTGTGTGTGATGTGCCCCTCTGCCAAGTGACATTTCCCACAGATGCTGCCTGGGATCAGTCTGCACCTGCACATGTGTGTGTAACCCAGGCTGTGATTAGCCCATTTGTCTGAACAACTGGTTCAGCTCTTTTTTCTTCTCACCCCCCCATGCTCAGAACTCCCCTTTCTAACAATTTGATCTGCTGCATGCAGCAAACCTGTGCTGCAAACAGACACACTGCAATTACTGCCCTTTCCTACCACACAAAGTGAACTTGCTGTTCCTCTCTTTCTTCTCTGCCAAACAGCCACTTTGTTGTTTATTTTCAAAGCATCATAGCTGAAAAGTAAACTGCAATATCTGTTGGCTATACCTGCATTATTAAATAAGACTGAAAATACTAATGGAGGGCTTCCTCTGGTTTAACACACATACTTCCATATTAGATTGACAGGTTTGTATTTCATAGAATCACAGATTAGTTAAGGTTGGAACACAAGATTGTCAAGCCCAGAATTAAATCCATCTCTGCCATGTTGCCACTAAGCCATGTCCCCAAGTGCCACATCCACATGTCTTTTGAACACTTCTAGGGATGGTGATTTCACCACTTTCCTGGGCAGCCTGTTCCAGTGCCTGACCACCATTTCAGTTTGCCATGGTTCTTAGAGAGATGCCAAAGGAAATGGGCAGCTCTTTCAGTGGATATAAATATAGCAACATTGAAAGGCTTCCTGGCGTTCTTGGAGAGCAACCGTTTGGAGACAGAAAGTTGGGTGTGACTTCCTGGCTTGTTTCATCCCTGGAGATAACTTAGATTGGAGATAGTGGTAGCCATGTAAAGTAGTTGATTTAGTGACTTTTGAAATATGTAAGGATTAGGGATCCTTTGTAAGCCAGAACCAGGATTTGGAGGAGGATGGAAAAGAAGAGAGCACAGGCATAACTGCAGCCTTCTCTCACTGCAGGATTTGTCCCTGCCTGTTGGTGTAACTGCATCACATGCCATTGGTTTAAAACCAGCAAAAGAACTGTGAATATGAATCCGTGGTGGAAATCCCTCTGCCTGAGTTCAATGGAGCCACAGCTCTGTGACAGAGGGATGTGATGCAGAAGCCTGGCACAGGAGGAGGATGGATGGAGTCTCTCTGTCTGAGGTGCACAGCACTATTTTTGGCAATTTAACTGCATGGTCAGTGATGAGTCTGGTCTGATGCAAGCTGGCAGGCTTCAGTGCTGAGGCTCAGAATTCAAGCACCGTTGTTTGGTGCATATTTCTGAGTAATTTCCCTTTCATCTTGCCATATTTCTGTCTTTTCTGGCTGTTTTGGAATGTGTCTCTAGTCCACATGTAGGGAGATGTCTGCAAGGCAGTGCTGCCTGTGCTACCAGGAAGGAACAGCACCTCGCCCTAGATACTGAAATGTCAGTACACCCTTGCCATCCTAAAGGTTTATGCAGCAATTCTGCCTGGAGAGCAGGAGCCTGCTGCTCCCCTGTGTGTCTGGACAGGCTAGTTAGATATTCTGGTCCTGATTTTACACACTCTATTTTTAAGAAGCTCACACCTTGGTGCCTTTCCTCCTGACTAATGTAAAAAGGCAACCCACCTCTAATCTGGTTATTAAAAGATCACCCAGCTCCACAGGTCAGTGAAGAGTCAAAGGCATCATTTAATTCTTGAACTTTGCTGCTGGCCCCTGGCCGTGGCTGGTGCTTGCTGTGAATCCAAAGCAGCTGCACAGAGAGGAGCCACGATGTGCCTGTGCAAAGGCAGCCCAGGGCCAGAGGCCAATTGTTTCCCTGAGTCCATGGCATTTTTGCCTTCCTGGAATTTTGCTGCCTTGTGACTTGCAGATCATCTTTCTCTTGGCCAGGGAAAGAGGCTGACCCTGATCCCACCAGTGCTCTGGGGTCTTTGCTCAAAAGGACTGATCTTCTCATGTGGGTACAGAGGAGGAGTGGGACACACTTCCACTGGGTTTGTTCAGTACATTGCCAGGAAAGGCCTGATAAATCCCTTTTGAGGATGTTCCTCTCAAAGGCTGGTGTCTCATTTCCCCCTTTCCCCACCAGGTCACCACTGGTATTAATCTGGCTCTGGTGGTTCACGCTGCCCTGTCCTGCAGCCTTCCCCACTGGGGGAGAGACTTCCTGCCTCTGAGTCAGTCTGGCAGCTGGAACAGAGCGAGCAATTGAAAAAAGGGATGGGCTCTGCTCATGCACTGTATCCTCCCTCTGCACCCTGACATGGAGCACTGCACCCTCCCCTCTCACACCAACACAGAGAGAAGCTCTGCCCACTCTGCCATGCCGTGCTCACCCCACAGAAAGCAGGACTGTTACAGCCACTGCTGGCTTGCAGCACCAAGACTGGTGTTCAGGGAACAGCAGGCTAACTTCCAGCACGGGAATCTGTAGGGCTCATATTACAGTGCTTAGGAAATACCCGTAAAATATCAACTCATTAGACACACTCAGTGGGAATTAGACACACTCGGCATTGGAGGTACATCAACAATGAGTCAGAGTTGCTGTTTGTCACTGAAGCTCGTGGATGAAGAGCTCTGAATAATGGCAGGGCTCCCTCAGCTGCTTTGTGAACGACAGAGAGAGGCAGCCAGGGAGGTGCCTAATGTGCTTATGGCTTACTCTAATATGATCCATTTCAAACAATTTATCTTCTGAAGTCACAGAATCATGGAATCATAGAATCATAAAATGGTTTGGGTTGAAGGGACCTAAAAGATCATCTCCCTGGACCAGCAATGTACCTGGAGCATCAAAACTAATGATACTCCGGGTACATTGAATGCCTAAAAAGAGTATTTCCCTGTGTCTTATGCTGGCTTTTTATAATATGTTCATTTAAAAGAATGACAATTTCCTAAGAATTTTCCTTTTCAATTAAAGTCTATAAAAGGAAATGTTGTCTATGAAAGGTGAAACTGATTACTTTTCTCTAAAGACAGATTAAGTGGGAGCTGTAGGTGTTTCTTTGGAAAATATTGAACTGAATGAAATTACAGGGCGGGAAAGAGGAAGCCTGGTTTTAATCAGTTCTGTTGAGAATTATGGCTCGTGCAATATATCTCAGAGAAGATATGGATGCCCCATCCCTGGAAGTGTTCAAGGCTAGGCTGGAGTGGGCTCTAAGAAACCTGATCTAGAGGAAGGTGTCACTGCCAGGGGCAAGGAGGTTGGAACGAGATGATCTTAAAGGTTCCTTTCCACCCAAACCATTCCACCGTTCTATGATATCTTTTATCCACACCTCAGAAGGAAGGAAGAAAACCTTTTGGACCTGGATGGAAAATGTATTACTTTTTCCTCCTCCTGCACCACAGGTTGTGAGTGCTGTCCACGTTCCCCTCACCGCCAAACTGCTTCTGTGCGTGTAAACGTTAAAACTATTCTTAGGAAGGCTACTTCACGTGTGGACTTGCAAACAAGCAAGAGCTGTGCTGACAGCAGAGTTAAAAGACAGGGAAATGCATCTGACAGGCACGTGCTTTCCTTGCAGGGGTGTGAGGAGATGATAGCATCCATCTGAGTGGATACGGTGCTCGTGCCTCTGGACTTGCGCGATTACGATACAGACGTTACAGTTGCGTGACAGCCTCTGTTGCTCTGTGTGTGAAAAGATCTTTTGTCCCCTTAAATGTCACTTGCTGTCAAATTGAGGAAAAGCTTAGAAGCCAATGTTGACATTTATGCAAAAGGATATAAAAAAAAAAATTCTGGTGAGGTTCCACTGGTAAACACTTTTGACCGTGATCTTGCGGTTGGGTGTGTGTGGGCAGTTGTGTGCATGGCTGCAGACCCTCTCTGCCTGCTGAGAGAGGACACATATTTTTAAGTCAGCTATTTGCCTTGAGCTTCTTGCTGGACAGGGTTTTAGCAAGGAGTTCTGAGAGGTAGATGAATGACAGAAGAGCACAAAGCCACCAATTCTCACTGGGAACTGTATATCAGAAATTAAGTACAGGCTCTTTTGAAACTCTAAAGTTGCTTTATTACTTAAGAAATTGTCTAAATCTTTCTAATTTTCCTTTTCCCTAGTCCAAACATTTACATTTTTCTATCCTGGTAAGTCCTGCCTTGTTACCAGCCATGAGGGCCTGAATTTTGCCTTCAGCTATTCATGCAAACCCCTCATCTTTAACCAATTAGACACCAGCTAGATAAAGGATTGGATTAGCCTTCATGGAAACACACAGAGATCCATGGGGTTTGCATGGGCATGCTGCATTATGCAGTGATTCCTGGAGTATGAAAAAACATTAAATTGTCTAAAACCAAAATTTCATTTTAAGTGAATCTTGATTTTTTTACTCAAATCTTTTTGATGACAAACCAGCAGACATTAAGGTCATAGTTTAACACTTAGTTTCAGATATTAGGACCCAGGTTTTATGTGTGCAGCCAAGTTGTTTTTTGTGGCAGAAATGGGGACTGAGAGAACAGAGCTCCTATAAGGTTTGTGACAGTGAATTTTAAGTGAGACCACACCACTTCTGTCTTTCTGCTGCTAGAAGCTGCCCCAGAAGTTTGTCCTGCCAAGGAGGCAGTTTGTTTGTCTGTCAGTGACACAGCCTCAAATTTGTCTGGAGAGCACGTAGGAGCTGCGCTCTCAGGAGACGTCTGTTCCTAAAAGCTCTCTTCCCTTCTAGGCTTCCCAAGGTCATGTTTCACCATGAGACTTGAAAATCTTACATGACAGCAAATAGTGGGACAATCTGGTAAGCACACTCAGAGGCTGAGTGAGTTGTCTTTTCTTCTATTGCTGTGTAAGCTTAAAAACTAAGAGAAACTCCATCGACTGTGCTACCAAACTTGGTGTTCTTCAGCCTGCTCTTCTGCTGCTGTAATGAATTTTGTGTAGATGCCCAGAGCCCCCAGCCCATAGCTTTGGTTATGTTTTCTGTTCTTTGGTGTTTCAGCATTTCTGATGTCTCTTTTGGGTAGAATCCCAATGAGTCAATGGAAAAATTGTGTTGATAGTACTGAAAGCTGGAACTGGCTTTTAATACCCTCTTCCTAATCTGACCTTGACACTGACTGTAATTCACAACATATGCAACTATAAGGGTAATAATAGCCTAGGATAGAAGGTTAACTGTCACCCTTAAAAGTGAAATCACTGTGCAAAGTGGATTCTTGTGTTCACCCCTCTCTCCTCTGTTATGCTCTGGTCCTGGAGGTCCTTCTTTAGGACAGTAATGATTGTTGGCACTGAAGATTTAAGAGCTGTCACTTTGAATACAAAAAAAAGAAGAAAGAAAGATTATGAGCCATGTCAGATGATTTAAGCTGGTGTTTAAGACCAGCCAAACCAGAAGAAATTGGTGATTTGGAGTTCTGTCCCCTTAAGAAATCACAGGAGCTTCACACCTGATAGGATGCCCCTTCTGTGGCTGTATGAAAATCAGCTCTCAAGCAGCACATGGCTGGTGTGATCCAACACCAAATGACAGCTGAAGTTTAGGGCACTGCTTTGGACTCTCAGATCACCCAGGAGAGCTTGTCCTTGCTCTGAAGGCAAGCTCACAGGCTGCAGGCAATGATGAGTAAAGATGATTGCAGCTGAGCTTGTTGGCTGGGATACCCTCCTGTCTTCAGCCCAGGCACAAGAGATATTGCTCGTATATATACACATATTTGGACTAAGAAAGTAGGAGAAAGGAAGAACAAAATACTTCAGGGAGGAGCTTTCAGAAGCACTAAGTTCTGCAGAAACTGAAGACTCATTTTCACTTCAGAAGAGAGGCAACTCTGGATCATTTGCTGTACTCAGATGTGTGTGTGCTGCATCTGGAACACAATGGAGACTCCATCTGCTGAGAGTAGTGAGGCTGAACTCTGCACAACATGAAAACCAGCCAGTGCCTCCACTGTATGCAGCATACTCAGGAGAATGGCTCTGTTGTACCCAGCTTTCCATAGGAAATGAAAGAGCCTGCATTGTCCTTTCCAGGAACAGCCTGAATGCAGATCCATAAATATGGTTAATATGGCTGTTCTGCTTCCACAAGTTTGTTCTTACAGTCTCTACTTACTAAAATGTTAAGTCCTTAATTGAAATTCCACCTCCAGTGGAACAGCCCTCCATCAGCTGTCCCTGGGAAAATAGAGCAATGACAGGAAAAGCATTGTGATGAGCTTTTCTATCCTCTCCTGACTTTTTTTAAAATTTTCCATTATTTTGCCTAAGAGGTCAGAACTGGTCTGGAAACTTAGTTGTGCTTTTGATTCTCTATTATTGAGCAAAACATAACATAATTTAAAACAACTACCAAAATCAGAAACCAGTCCTTGCATAGCTCGGCAAGGGCCTGCTTTAATAATAATTCTTTTTCCAATGATCCTGTGACTCAAGCAGCACTGAGTTACCATACCCATCTGGCCATATAAATTTAAATATAAATTGTTTTTCACAGCAGAGAATGTTTGCACATAATTTTACATAAAGGGGTGAAAGTTGTCACAGTTTTCTTCTCCTCCTCTCCCTCCCTCTCTCTCTCTCTCTTCCCTGCCTCTTTAGATTTAATTATTGCTTTTTGTCCTTGTTCCTTTGACGAGTAACCTTTAACAAAACAAGCTCTCAGCTCACGCAACACAGTTCTCCAAAGACAATGATGTGAGGCTTGAAGATACTACAGGCATGTCCATGGGAAGGGATAGGGCAGAAATAGGGCCCCAGCAAAACTCCTGACTGCATATTTACCTGCCAGTCCACAGATAGGAAATGGAAATAGGAAATGGCAGATAGCAGGAAAATAGCAGATGGCAGATATCTCCCAGAGGTGCTGACAGGTGATTCAGTGTCTAATATTTCTCACACATATAATATCTCATGAAGATATGCTAAATATGGCAAAAGAGAATCTGCCATAGGCTCTGCTATGGATCTGGTTATCCTTGTACTTAGTTAATGTCCTTAGGGGACTCGTTTACACCAATAATTGGTATTCTAAAATTAATGGTTTTTTGTAGGCACATGTTTACACACACAGAGGCACTCACATTTACATTTAGAAAGAATTTCAGATGGACTTTGCAGATTTAAAGCACTCTTTTGGCATCACTTGCCATGAGCTGGCTTCAACCCCTTCTCTGAAGAAGAGGTTCCCTCACTGTTTGAAGGGATCCACGTTCCCCAGGTTTAACTTTGGAAGAATTGCTTCTGGTTTCCACAGTTTGAGACAGGCAGTGATATTTTGTAGCTCTGAAATTGATTGGGGGGAGGAGGGGGAGGAGAGAGAGAAAGAACACACAAAAGCAGAGGGGGAGGAGGCAGTCAATACATCAGACAATGTGGACTGTTTCCCAGCACCATTTAATGACTGCTTTGAATGGCTGAGAAATTACACCAGAAGTCTTACAAAGGCAGAATATATGTTTCAATGTATAATTATATGGTTATATTGTAGTCATAAGGATAATTATCACGATTTAAAAAACCCCCAAATCATTAATCTGCACTCTGTCTGCTCTGTTTTATTTCTGCATTACAGCTATTTCATGCATCATAAAGTATTATCCACTACAGGATTTGGAAATTACTTGTTTTATATTGTTGTGGTTTTATTTTGCATCAATCTGTACATGTTGTCAGTGCGTATTTCTCAAGAACAATTCACTGGCAAATTATATTGCTGAGGACCAAAATATCTCTGACCAAATTCTGATGCACATACTGCCTGCAAATGCTGTCCCTGGTGGCTCAGGTTGTCATGATCTGACCCACATTTCCACAGCATTTCATTCAAAGAGTGGCAATCTCTCATCTGATACATGTGGGCATTTTATGGAGCAAAGTCCTAAATTTCAAGCCTTATAACTTGCACATATGTCCCTGCCACCCACCATGGGCTAGTAATATTCCAGTTCAAAAAGGCACTCTTGATTTTGCTTGCCTTGTACATGATACATGAGCATGCTTGTTTATGTGAAATTTGGGAGAACAAAGGCTAACTTGATCCCACCCTTCCAATAGGTTAGATGTTTTTTCAACCCTGAAGCAAAATTCTATGTCTGTATGTTTTGGCTTTTAAACTCAATAACCTGCAGGCCCCAAGCACGTCAGAAAAGAAATGAAAATCTCATTATTACACAGAAGGTTTAAAATTTAAAACCAGAGGCTGTATCAACAGCAAATGGGACACCACAGACATGCCCTTCTCCTTGGGATTCAGATTGGATTCAGGATGGAGGGATGCTGTGAAGGTTGTTTTATTTGCTTGTGCACTCTTCAACCATCACAGTATGTTGACAGTACAATGGCTTTTTTTGGATATTACTGTAGATTCTTATTTGATCAGATAAACAGGACAAGAATAGACAGTGTGACTTTTGAAGGTGAAGATGTGATGTTGGGCCATGTGAATGAGCATTCACTTCCTGCCCACTCTTCCTCTGAACTCTGTATCTGCACTGACTGTGCCACAGGAATTTCACTGGGCAGTTGAATTTTAGTAGGAAACTTCTATTCTAAATTTTGGGCAGTTGAAGGTCATTTAAGCTATTCTGTAGGTATAAACTATATTAAAAGAAGAGGATCCTTCTGCCCTGAGCTTCCTATTCTTTCTTCCTCCCTGCTCCCTCTGGACTTTTACCTTGCTGCTCTGTATTGTTTTTCCACACAATCCCCGGCTTTGATGTCTGCAATGCTGGAATTTTCTTTTCCTTTACACACCTTATTTTTGAAACCTCCTATTATTTTTGTGACCTTTTGGGATACTTTCCATTTCAAGAGCATTCTTTGCAAGACAGACTTGATACAGAGAGAAATAATCCCAACCCAGTATTACAGGATATGTTTCTACACCCTGACAGAGTGTGTTTTTAACCCTGCAGTGTCCTTCCCCATGCTGCCACAGGTGCTGTGCACAGCTCTGGTTTGCACCCATGGGAGTGTGGAGCTTTCCCAGAGCTGTGTGGGATGCTGTGTTGATGGGGAAGGCTGTCTCTGGAGGATGTTGCCACCAAATGCAAAATGCCTCTGTCTGCCATCCAACTATTTCCACAAACCAAACAGTTTTTAGGCTTTATCTGCACATATATCCCCTGAAGGGAGTCTCTGGTATCCTGCACTGTTGGTGTCCTAAGGGAAGGAAAAAAAACCCTGCTTGGAGCAGACCCTTTGAGGGATTCAAAATTTCCTGGAGGAATGCAGCCCTGAACCAAAGGCGTCAGGTGCAGCTGATCCCAGGAAAGCTCAGGGCTTATGAGGGGTTGAGTGGGCCATGGAGGGGGGAAGGAAGGATTTCTGGCTGGAACCCAAGGCCAGGCAGCTGGAGATTTACAGCACTGCTCTATCTGCTCTGATTTCTTGGACGTGGAACAGTCACTGAGGTGTGTGGAGGGCGGTCAGGGGACTTGGCTGGTGAAACACAAACCACACATGTAAAATGGGAATTGCAGCAAGGAATCACTGCTTTTCAGCTGCTGGATACACAGGAACCTATATCCTGCTGGGCTGGGGTATGCAGGAACCTCCAACGTTTTACATGATTTCTGGGTGCTCCACTCAGGGATACTGATGTTATTTTTTTCGGAGGCAAGCCCTAGAAAGCGTGGCTGGCTGAGGTGGCTGCCAGAGCTCTGCCACATGGGCTTTGCTTGTCAGAAGTGAAAAACATGGCTGGTGCTTATGGCACTTCCAGAGTAAACACCAGCAACGGTCCCTTCAGTTTTGAGACAGGCATTTGCACTTAAAATGCTTCAGTCCTAGTGAGAAAGGCTGTGGGTGAGGGGACTGTTTCCCAGGGTTTGTTTTTTAAACCTGTGGATGCTTTTTAGGGACTACATGTGCTCCTCTGAGGTCTCCAGTTTGGCTCTGCTGAGGCCAGTGATGCTGGCTGGTGTCTGAGCCTACGCAGAGGGGACAATGCTGGATTGTTACAAATGAAATTGGTGCTAAACAGCATAGAGCCTTTGCATCATCTGCTAAATACCAGGAATTAAGTTATTTTTTGCTTCCACCCTACCAAAGAAAATTTAAACCTAAACCTTCAGCCTGTGGTGGTCTTAGGGGGCCAACCCTGCGTAATTTATGCAAAACCAAAGCAGGAGAATGATCATTCTCACTCCCTATAGGCTGGCAGACAAAAAGATTTGGATCACTTTAGTAGGCTCTTATGAGATGCAAGAACAGCATCATTTCATCTGTGCCTGAGTGCTTCAGCAGACACAACGCTGAATTGATGGCAAAAGTGTGTGACAGCAATTACTGCCATGAGGGTTGCTCTGGAAAGAAAAAAAAAAAATTCATTTAACTCCCACACTCGCCACTGTAAGTTAATTTGGACATGCTATATTCCCAGCACAGCTGTAAGTTTAGAAATAAGCACAGCCAGGGCTGTAGTTGGAGAGGGACTGGATGGTGCAACTGACCAAAATGTGCTCCAGAACACACTGGAGTAGAGTTTACAAAAAGCTGCCTTTTAAATCTTATGCCTACGATCTATTTCATTCTGGAACAAAATATGGTGCTTCCAGCCTACAATATGGAGTGAGTCATAGTATTGCCATTCTGCTCCCAGCACAATTGGAGCATACCTATGGTATGAAGTGGGAGAAATATTTGGCCCAGAAGAAAGGTCCAGAATGTTTTTTTTATGTACTGTCAAGGCATGCTTAATAAATGGAGAGTATTCTTTCCATATTGCGTAATTCCAACTTTCCTCATTCTGGTTTTTTTTTCTTTCAGCAGAACACGCAAGTGTGTGCTTATCTTTAATGAGTCTTTAAGCCCAGATGAGTGTAAACATGCTTATGGGAAGGACTTTCCTTGCCATGCATGGAGGCAAAAGTGTAATTACACCTGCAACAGGGGCTGAATGAAGATATGGAGGGAAGTCTTGTGGCAGAAAGCACAAGAACTTGCTGTGGTCCATAGTCCCTCACTCTGTATTTCTGCTGCTCCCCTCAGGGCAGAGTTCAGTGATCTCCAACATCACTGATGTGGCAATGGACTCAGAAACAGTGTGAAGGGCAGTAAAGGCAAAGCCTGGCTGCCCAGATGGAAAGGCTTTGGGGCACAGGGTGAAATCCCCATCCTGGTCATGCCAAAGGGAATATTGCCTTCAGCAGAGTGATTCCACTCCCTGTCTGTGAACAGACACTGAAACAGAAAAGAAATCACGATGTGATGGCCGACTGGGAACTGTTTTGGCAAAGCAAACAGGGCTTAAACCTCGAGCTCTTCCAGGGGAAAAATAAAGGCAGGAACAACTTTTGTGCACATGGTGGGGGCAGGCGGGGCGGGCTGTGGGCAAGGCTTTGGTCCATGACACAGACGATTTGGCCACGATTCCTGCCCTGCAGCTGTGTGACCCTCCCAAGGCAGTGTCTCCCTCCAAATAAAATTAGAGTATTGACACAAACCTGCTTTTATGTATTGCTGTGCTGATACTAGAGACTGCTTACGGGTTGAACTTAATGTTTGCTTAATACATCCTACTCCTTGATGTTAAATACTGTTGCTATTAACTGCTGTGATGCCTGCTGCCTGCAGGGCTTTAATGACCAAGATCATCTAAAATAACAGTGGTTCATTTTGTTTTTAAGCATTCGATAGTGTGTAATAGTGTGCCTGCTTGACATTAGGCAGTGTATGCATTATTATGCCGTGCTCATATATGAAGTGTGTTTTTTGACCAAACAGCCCAGAGACCTTTCTTGCTCTTGGTAATGAGAGCTCCCAGAATCGGAGAGCTCATGAACATTTGAACCCTCCAGAGTGTGAAGTAATAATGGCCAGCTGGTGCCATTTCAGTGGGGAAAGCAGTGAGCAAATGGCAAAGATATGAGAATTAAATCTTGTTTATACCGCACCACTGAGGACCACTAAGAAACTGGTTTGGTTTGGTTTTAAGAGGATTTCAAAACAAAGGGGTTTCTCAAAAATCTCTGCCCTCTCAGAACAGCAACATTCCTCTGTACACACACGATCTTTGGACTTTGAGTTAGGAACAGATTCTCAAATAAAAAATGCATTGACCACTGCTGAGACCCTCTGGAAAAATTAGGATGAGAAAAATGTCAGGAAATGCAACCCTATATATGTCTTCAAACCCATCCCCTTCAGTAAAAATGCTAAATTGTTGCTGATATGTTCATAAGGCAGTCTGAGGCATCTGAGTGGGCTCCCTGACATTTAACAAAGGGATGGAGGAAGTCAGAAACTCCTCAGGTTATATCTACCTGGTCAGTGATGGATTGGTGTCCAGAAAACCAGGGCCAAAGTAAGCTGGGGGTGAGTTATGGAAAAATTATGTCTTCTTGTAATCACAATGAATGCACCAGGGACAAATTAACTCAATCCTACGAATAATTTCATCCTCATAACCTTCTGTTCACTCTGTAATTACAAGGTGAAATGAAGGCTGTATCCTTTTGAACTCAGGACCACATCCTTTAGCCTGTGCTGCATGTTTGCCTGTGTTTGCTCATTACAAAAAAGCTCTTTTTTCACCCAAGGCTGTGTGGATGATGGCAAACTGCAGAGGTTTTTCCCAGCAAATATGCTTCTCCCTATTGAACTCCTGAAAAAAAACCTCCTGATTTTTCTCTGGAGTTTTTCCCACCCCTGTTCCTTCAGACATATTGATCTCCACAGTCTCACTTCTTCCTGGTATAAGATCTGTTTTCTTTTAAGACAGCTACAAGTCTGGGAAATACACAGCCTGGTGTCCAAGAGGGCAAAGGGAGGTATTTCTAGAAATAGCTAATGACAAACAAACCACTAGAAGTTCTAGTCTTGGCTACCTTACTATAAACTCAGCCCATGGATATTGTTTTTCCCCAGAACTGAGGTTTCCCATCTGCCAATGGGTTAATATAAATCCCAGCAGATGTTAAAGAGACATCTGGAGTGTATCCATTGCACTCCCTGTGCCAGTGATCATCTCCCAGTTACTCTGTACTTCTGCTGAGCAAAGGGAATTTGTGGCCTTCCCTCCAACTGGGGGACTGCAGAAATTGTGATGGCAAACATCCTCTGCTACAGCTCTCAAAGTCTCTGACACTGAGACTCCCACTAAGCACCTGTATTTCCATAGCCAAGAGTTTAATGACCACCCAAATAAGCCATTCTATAAACTAATGCAGTGGGTGCTGAGGGTGGGTTTGCTGGTGGCCTGCAGGGAAGACCCTGATGTCTGTGACAAGACTCTTGGCCATGGAGGAGCTGGGAACCTCCAGCAGCTCAGGAAGCTGAATGAGGGGATTTGAACACCTTGGAAGTCAAAATAAGAGGAGAGGATTTCCCAAGGAACCTAAAATGTCTGTTTCTAAGTTGAATTTGAACGGGATCTCCAGCTCTATATGGTGGCTTCAAAAACCCTGACCTAATTTTCCATAAGACACAGATATATTTTTCATCCTCTCACATCTGGCCATGGCCTGAGGTGTGCAGGCAAGAGAGAAAACTTTTCCAGCCAACTACATATTTTTCCACCCTGGGAAAGACTCCATTGTACAATGTGAATGCCAAAGCCCAGTTTCCTTCTGGTCTCTGCACATTTTTTGAAGTTGGTGTTTATTTTGCCTGATCTGCCCTGACTTTCTGGTTCCTGTTACTGTTCTCTCCTATTGTTGCTGGTGAACTCTGGCCTGTACCAGGATTTTGGTGGGGTTGCTTTTCTCTGAGCAGGTATGTGGGAGATTTCCCAGGACTGGAGAAATGGCATCTGTTTTTCCCTGCTGATCAACCACTTATTCCTTCAATTATTACAAAATATGGAGAGAAATAAAGCTCACTAATGAACCCTGTAATTAACAGGGGTTGCATCTGTGAAATAGAGAGGGACATTGGAACTGTTCTCTTTGCTTAGCAAGAGGCATCTGTGAAATGATTTTGGAGAAAATTCCCTGAAATAGAAATTATAGGTACTTCTCTAATTGTTTATACAAATTAATACAACAAAGAATGAAATGCAGGGAAAAATCCCCAAACAGATGGTTTCTTTGTAATCTAGCTCTTTGACAAAAATACAGCATAGAATTATTAATATACAAACATTTCCCTGCATGTTCTGTAAATATATAAGGGGAAAATCGATACTTTCTTCTTGAGAAATTATCTACTATGTGTCATAAATATCTTTATTCTGATTCCTTGGGAGTTTAGAATTTTGCAGAGAATTGCATTAATGAAAATACCTGCTTCTTTTTCTTATTTCACTCATCTAGTTGTCTTTTTATCATGTGTCATACATTCCTTCACTTCAAGGGTTTCCTGACTTAGATTTGCTTGGCCCCAGCTCTGCGAGCCTTCCAAAACCAGATAAACCCAAGTCTTGTGTGAGCGTAGCCAGCCTTGAAAAGGATTGTCTAAAAATCTAATATTCTTCCTTTTTCGATCTGAAAATGTTTTTATCACAGTTTCTTCACACCGAAGATCATCAGACTAAAAGCCATTTATTATGGCAACAGGCATAAATGTTTACAACTAATAGAGGCTATATTTAATTTTAGGCACCCACACCCACTACACTGACTGGGAAAGGAAACCAGTCTCCTTCAGATTGTGCTTCCAACTCTTCTAATGAAGAAAATCCATTAGGCACCATCAGTAGTGACTTCTCACTACTTCTGTTGCCTCTGTTTTATTTCTTGCCTGACAGCTCACAGCAGGAACACATTCAAAAGGGTTGCCCATATAGGAAATCTGAAATTCAGTGGTCCTCAGACACCTCAAATGAACTTCCTTAGGTCAGATGTAATTTATACTTATGACAGGATTTTGAGGCCTCCCTGGAGAAGTTCCTGGGAAGGACCGACTGTTTTAGCTCCAGGCTTATGGAATGAATCCCTCCTATCAAACAGCAGTGCCTTGGTTTGGTAACATGACAGACAACAGAAATGCAGATATATGGGAGGGATCCTGGAGGTGACATGACAGAAATGGAAATATAGGTTGAATTTCAACTGAACTGATTGCACAGAACCCAGCTCCCCTAACTGAAATGGTGTTCTTCCTAAGTGAATGCAGAATGAGCTCCCAGGACATTTACTTTATATTTCCTCCATAACTTACAACCAGCATTTCTAGAATGTGGCCACAGACACCTCCACTCATGTCCACTGGGCATCACAGTTAAGTCTTTCTTCCAGTGTCACTAACTTTGGGGACCGCTCACTGGAGCAAGATTGTGTCTGGCAGAGGGAAGATGTCCCTTGAAAACCTTTGAGAGTGTTTGGGGTAAGTTCCTTCTTCTGGGAATCAAACATATATCAAACATATATCAAAAATCAGAAATGTGGATCTATTGGACATTTATGTGATGACAGAAGTCGTCAAAATAGAAGAGGAAAAAAAAAACCCTCTGCAGTAGCCTGTGCCAGAGTGAGTGAGGACACAATGAACAACACTCAGCTCAAAGACTGTTTTCCCTTCTCCTAAGCACTTGCCTGGTTTTGCCATCAGGTTTGCCAAGGCTTGTGAGGATTGCCAACCTCCCCCTGCAGCCACTGCAGCTTTTCTTATTGAGACAGCCCAAAACCACACCTGAACTCATGCTATTTGAAGAATTTTCCTTGAATATTTTTGGTTTTGCTGCACAAATATTTCATTTAGAGGAAGCCTGCCCTTGGATAATAATGACTGCAATACAGTAACTGTAAAAATGATAGTAACAGCAACCAACTAGAACTGGCCAGGGGGATGATAATTCCGCTTTCCGACAACTTCTGAGGTTTTACAATTTGTTTTTATTTTACAATGGAATGAAAACAAAACCTTCAGATATTATGTTTTCAATTTGGGCCTTTTTTGCTGCACTGTCAGAAATAACCAGAGGGCCCTGGACCTCAAGAATTTGTCCTTTCAAGTATTTAAAAAATGCTTCAGCTTTCGTGAATCAGCATTTTCTCTTGGTGGGACAGTTCATGAAAATGCTCTGGCCAGAACTTTTGCTAACCCCAAAAGTTCAAAACTATGAGTCACATCCCCCAAAACACAGTTGTTGCAAATCACTTGTTTTTGTGATTTATGGACCTCTTCTGGACTATCTGCTCTTAAATATACCTTTCCCCTCTATCCTCTAAGGATGTACATTTCTTTCCCACACTTACCTACTTCTTCTCTTCTTTTTGCTTGGGTATTTTTTGGTTCTCATGCATCTCCTTGGCTCATTTGACCTTCTCTAGCTTACCCACAAGAAGCAACGCTGAGATAACATTTTAATGGAATGCTGTGGCAGGGGTTTGCCAGGAAAGAGGTGGCTGCTGGAAGGGACAGTGGTCACTGTGGGGTGGTCCCACCACCACCCCACAAAGCCCTGCCTGGCTGTTTGCTGGTTCTCACTCATCTCAGATGACATTTTCCATGGGGCAGGAGAAGGAACATCTGCCAGGAGGAAGAACATCTGCTCTCATGCCCTTGGCCCTGACCAGCTTGGCAGCATGGGAGGGAACCAGAAGAGACACCTGGTAACAATTATCACCCAGGGCATGTGGGGCAGCTGCTATGTGTGCAATGTCTGTGGTTTGGTTTTGGACCCCACTGCCTCAGAGGTGGCTCTGCAGGATCCATATCTGGTTCTGGCCAGCTCCATGGCCTCCTCCTCCTCTCTGTACCCAAGAGAGCTTTGGGAAGACAATCTGTCTTTTTTATTTCTTTAACATTTCAGGTGGAAAGACCCTGCTCAGGAGAACAAAAGCAGCGTGGAAAATAAATACCAAGAAAAGAAAATGTGGCTACTCATTCTTAAAGCTGGAGGGAGCAGCAGGACTGGGATCAGGACCTGGAAAGACTTTATGTGTTGAAAAGTACAAGGTGTTTTTGTTTTTTGTAAGAATTGTCTCATGCACCTCACCAAGAGACACTGTGAATGCATTTGGCCAGGGACAAGACTCCCCTGTGTCTTCAGGATTTTCCACCCTGTTGGACTTAGTCTCAAAATACTGTTTTCCTTGCAAAATCGTTGCAAGACTTGTATTATTATTTTTCTTTTCCTAATCTCTCACGTTCATGCATTTAAATAGAAGGCAGGGGGAGAGAAACCCAGTTGGAAGCACCATATGGAGAGATCACAAGCTATTGCTGTTCCCCCATTATCTTGGCACAGATTTCCTTTGTCAAACATTACTTCAGATTTGGGACCTCATTTTGTATTCACACTCCCTGTTGCTTCTTCCTTCCTTGGAAGCATCAGGAGGGACTTATGGTATTGCTGCAAGGAGCTCTTTACAGGAAAGGAAATAAATTGGGCAATGTGATTCAAATAATGGAAGAATGAATTATTTCACCATTTTAGCAGTTTCCTGTGAGGGACACTTGAGGGAGAAAATGAATTTTACACTCTAAAATATTTCAATAAGAGAACCACAGCAACCTCACCCCTCTGGACTCGAACCAAACCAAATGGTTTAGGTAAATGCCCAGCAGATCTTCAAGTGGCACAACCCATGAGAGAATATTTCTATGCGTGGCAAGGAAAATCCTCCACATTAATGATATCATGAACTGGCTCAGCTAATTTGGACTTCATCCATAAGGCTTGGTTTCTGGCAGATTAGCTGAATTATTTTGAGTATGAACTCCTCTTTAAATGTTGAGATGAGTCCTGTTTTCATGGCTGATATTCCTGGAAAATTATTTTCTTAAAGCTGAACTTCACTTTTTTTTTTTTTTTTTTAATGAGAGCTGCTGCTCCCTTGTATTCCTGGAACAGGCTTAAAATACCCTGAGCAGTAACTAGGAGGTAATGAGATGAAGGGAACTGTGCTAGATTTTTGCAATTCACTGGTTACATTACTGGCTACCCAGAACAAAGCAAAGCTGTACTGTGGAGGTAAAGAGTCTTTCTAGGAGCTTAAATAACAGCATCCTAATGGCCTCCTAGAAGTTGTTCATGCTTTTGCTGAAAATTTTGATGGCAAGTTTTCAATTAGCAAAAATGGGCTCAAACTAGACAGAAGCTACAAGCAATTCTACAGTCTCCTTTGTAGAGGAGACTAGCTACACCTTTGCTGAAAAGGTTTAGGTGTAGCTATAACTAAACAAAAATTAAGATGCAGTTTCAAAGCAGCTCTCTAGAGCTATTTTTTGATTTATATGCAGATACACCACGAGCCCTCAGTGAAGTTTGTGTGCCCATGTGGAGCCATTTGGGAAGCAGGATCATACAACCCAAATTGTCACTGGCAGTGCTCTTGTCCCAGCTGGAATGGACAACATGAAGTCCTGGACATTTACTGCCACAAACCATTGCTTGATATAGACAGCATAAAATAGGTGGTCTCAGGAGGCATTTTCAGTGTGAGTTTGTGCCAGAACTGAGATTCCCTGGTGGAAATACCTCAACTTTTAAATAAAAAATCAAGTCTCTGCATTTCTGCTGTTCGTGGACAGGGACTTCAGTAACTGGGCTCCCAAAATTAGACATAGATATTGACTTTATATCTAGTCATTGGAGAAATCCAGTTCTGAAATGGAGCTGGGGGGATTGCTCAGAAATCATGTGTGCCCTAGATGGGGAGGGTCTGGCCTGTGAGGACACAGCACCTGGATGGTTGCCAGATCTGAAGACGGAGCATGAGACAGTTTGTGAACTTAAAACACATTTCCCAACCTTATGGGATTTTCCTTTAAGTCTGTTCTCAGCAAAGCAGCATATTATTGCAAATAGATGCTCTTTTGGTCCCATCTCCCAGGGGATGGAAATTAATGTTATGTTTGAACATGTATGTTTTCCCACCCATTGCTGAAGCTGTGCTTTTCCTTAAAGTCTGCAGAGAGCCGAGCATAAGCAGATACTGTTAATGCCATTGCTTCAAAGTTACAGCTGGAATCAGTGCCAGAGAGTCTTTAGAAAGAGACGTGGCCTCTGTTTGCAGGGGTTGGAAAGCAGTTTCAGTGAGTCATCTCAGGCATCCTCCTGCACTGTGGCAGGACCTTTCTGTCCAGCCCCTCTGCACAGCCCTCTTTAACTCTTTCAGGTGCCTAAGTGCTGGCTCCTGTGCTCATCCCTGGGATTGCTGTCTCCATGAGACACTTGCACACTGTTCTGAACCAAGAGTGAGGATGTTGGTACAGCACTGTGCTGCTTTTTCCCTCTTGCTCCAATGCCATCACCCTCCTGACCATGCCTCCTGTGCCACTGTGCTTGGGAATATTTTTACAGCTGTCCATCTTCTTCCTTTGGGAGTTTTGGGGTTTTTTTTCTTTTTTTTCCCAGTGCTTATACTGTCAGTGAAAGTTTTTTTCCAGCCTCTTCTTCCCCTGAGGGTGGTTGGTGTATTTATGGATTCGTTGCTGTGCCAGTTCCCGAGGTAAAAAGGCAACCCTGGGGCAACCCCACTGCTGGCTTTGCTGCTCCACTGGACACACACTGAATCTGGTGAACTGTGTTAGCTTGTCATGGTCTTTCATGCCTTCCCCTTCCCTGGGACCCAAACACCATTTTGGATATGAGGACTGGCTAGGGGACAACAACCCCTAGCAAGTGACGATGTCCCCCAGGACTCTTCCAGGCCATTTTGCCTCACATATGACTTCCTATTTAAGAAGAGGGTTTTGATCTAGGCCTTAAATCTGTGAAGGGGGAGACCTCTCATTTTGAATGCAAATTAAATAAGGTAAATCAACATTTTTGTAATCATTTAACTATTAGACATTACTTTAAAACTCATTTTCCCAGATATTATTTGGGGGAAAAAAGGGAGATGAATACTAGTTCAATAATCCTGTTTAGAATTCATTCATTAACTGCCCCTTGGCAAAAAACATTGGGTGACAATTTGTTAGACTTTCATTCTTTAGTAACATATTCCCTGACTTAAGTGGAAGACCCACGGCTCAAGGTACAAGTACAATACAAGTGGAGAATGGCAAATGGTCACTCTTCAAAGCAGATGAGAAATAGAATAACTTGTATTTTTTATTGTAAAGATAAATAATAATTTGACAGGAGATGTCATTACTGTTTAATGACTTTGTCTGAACAGAACAATTGAAGGAAATATGTTTGCTCTTCCTCATCCCTTGCCATTTCCATGATGTCAATAGGTCTGGCCATAACAACTGGAAAGTTACAACATAGGAAAGGCACTGCCTGCACGGCAAAATCTACTCAGCAATGCAGAGTAGCCACAATGTGTATCACTAGTGCAGACATCAAAGTATCAAGTTAATCAAGAGAGCAGAAAATGAGAAGCAACTTTTAGTGGAGGTATTTAACATTGACTTGATCAGTAACTAAGCCATTGCAATGATGAGTTAGTGAAAACACTGCCACATCTGGCAGAAATGAAGTTTTTTCATGTCTAGGAATTTGGTTTCTTAGACTTCTTTGCTAAATTTTTGTTTTTCTTTCCCTACATGTGGAAATCTGCTGTGAAGCATCTGCTTGGCTGCCTGGTCTGGCACCATCAATAAAGTGGCTTTGTCCCCTCGTGTGGGTTGCTTGGCCACATGTACTGAGTCAATTATTGATTTTGAGACAGTGGATGTGATTAAGTTCAAGCTGTAGAGATTGTCCTTCAAGGGCCAGAGGCGACAGTTTCAGTTCTGGTCTTCTCACCTGATGTCACCTCCTGCAATGCTAAGCAGATGACAAGGGGAGAGAAAGACTAGGCCTGACTATCTTGGAGTAATGGAGAAGAGAAAAGGGTCATTTTTTCAAATCCTTTGTGTCTCTTTGCAGCAGCCCATTGCTGGGTAATCAAAATTTCAAAATCTCTTTGTCCATCCATATATCAGAAGAATCATGCCAAAAAGTTATTTTCTAAAGCCCTGGGCATGAGGTGCTAGGTTGGGCCAAACTCACAGCTTGGTGTCTTCATCTCTGACATAGCAGGGAGCAGCTTTAAGATAATTTGCCATTCACCAGACCAATTTAAGTGTTGTCCTGAACTCCAAACCAAGGTTGTACCAGCTCACTTCTTGCAGAAGTCTTTTTCATTAGTTTATGATAGCACTCAGTCTCCCCGACACACAGTTCAACCCCCGTTTTTTGCAAATCTTGTTGAAATTTTGTCCTCAAGAACTTTTATAAAGTGATAAGTTCCCTGGGTTAATCACATACCATGCAAAGAAATATTTCTTTCTAAGCCATTTGACTTTTCCATCTTTCCAATCCATTCCCTCAGGCCTGTGCCTGACCTTAAGAAAAATCCCATCACTCTACAGCCAAACCACCAACACACATTCAAATGGTCTAACTCCTTGTTTAGTATTCTTTGTGGTTCCTCTTGCCCTTCAAGCACCACATATCTAATACAAAAGAGTAGATAGAGGGGCTTAGGTGGAATTTAGGCTGGATAAGTCTGGATAAAGCAACATGGCTGTTCCATCTACTCCTCTAATTCCTGGCACCATCCTTTGTGATATGCACTTACTACTACTTTGTGTAGTTTGCTTATTCTTTACACCCAGTTTTCAGCCTGCCAATGTCATTCATGGTGCAGTGTTGTCCCCTGCTGTGCTTGAAGCACAAGGACATTCACTGGCTGCTGGTATGGGCTGGAGAAATCAGTTCTCTCTGTTGGGCGGCTGCAGCTCCTGGGCTGTCAGCCGAGTCGTGCCTCACCTGCAAGATGCTGGTGAGTGTGAGTTTGGTGCAGAGATCTCCTGGGCCTCTTTGGAGCACAAAGTCAAAGTAAAACCAAACCAGGAGTGCCAGCAGTATTGAGAGAAGCTGCATAAGACAGCCAGAGGCAAAGGTAAGAAGCAGCTCAGGATGAGCAGCAGGCTCGTCTCCATTCACAGCTGTAGGGGTAGGGGACAGTGGGGACTTCGTCATCACCACAGCACTCAGAGCACTGCTGCAGAAACCATCTGCCCTGAGAAACAGAAACCCAAAGCACACACCTCTGTCTCCATGGGCTTCAAGTGGATTGTGCAGCAGCAGGACAATACAGGGATGTGTGTGAGGAAGAGATAGCAGCGATAGTTATCTCGGGTCTTTACACACTGAAAACACCTTCAGAAGGAAAAGTCCCTAAGATTCATGGGGGTGTATGTGGAGCCTCCCAAATGAGTGTGGAATAACCATGGTGATTCAGGCAAAAGGCATCTTTTTGGGAAAAATACTGTTCAGGCTTCCTGGATGTGAAAAAGCCTGAGGATCACTACATCACCTCTGACTTGTATGACTCAGGACAGAATTAAACCTTCTGTGGGGAGACTGAGAATTAGTGGTTCTGTAAAATTCATCTTCAAAAAATCCAGCCATGAAAACCTTTGAATTGCACTGGTGTGTTTCTGTTGTGTTGTCATACCTTGAAAGTTTTATTGAGATCCTTGGTCTCAGTAAAAAGTATCTTCCTGAATGATACCAGGAAGATTGGCAAAGAAGTCTCTTCTGCTCCTGGGAGGCAAAATGAACATATCTGTTTAGTGGCTGGCAGTTTAAAGAGCCAGATCTTAAAAGAGTCAATGATTTCTTGTCTCAAGGATAAAGTTCAGATCTGTGTGATGAAAATTGGATGAACATTAAAAGGAAAAAAACCCCACCACTGCAAATATCCTTGCAAATAAACATCACAGCTCTCTTTCAGTGCTATTTATATCTATTTGAGTTTAATGACCCCAAACATTGTATGAAGAGTTTCTCTAATGCGCTACCAAGACTGTTTATAGGAGACAACTGTGTCAAGAATGTGGCAGTGTGAAGACTCCCACGGCAGCACCCGTGCAGAAATTGCAGATCTACTTGGGCAGTCTCTTCCTGTCAGAGTTTCAACAGGGAAAAAAAAGTGATGGTCTTGGGGTTAAAGTTATCACTTATGGCAAACAGGGATGGGTTGCAACCAGTGTGCACTAGCAACCAATGAACACCGGCTAGCACACCAAAAGTGTAGACAGATGTGCTCTCGTGCCTGTAGATGGAGAAATTTGGGATGTTAGGGCTCCCATTGTGTTTCTGCCATGTGTTGGCTGGTGTTTCCTGCTCCTTGGGGAGAGGCTGCAAGAGAGAGCTGCCTGGTGCTTGGCCTGTCTCCCAAGGACAAAGAGCAACCAGCCATGGCAGCCCCTGCATCACTGAGAACCCACTTCCAACTCCTTCCTTTCATGGGAGGACACGAGGAACAGGGATTTGAGTCAGTGCTGGGACATACAGGCAAGATGTAATAGATTTGTGGATTTGCACAGGTACAAGCTGCCTGCTCTGGGCAAGAGCAGTAACACTGCTTCTATGCTACTAAAAATGCCAGAGCAGGAGACTCTCCCTTCTTGCATAGCTTGTCTGGCCAGCAAGGTTGGGATCACTGCTCTGTGAGACTAGTGATGCTCCAGCCCACTTCAGTGCAAAGTCAGACAGATTACATTGAATCATCACTGAAGAACAAAAAATGTGTCTCCTAACAGTAATTAATGTCTCTCTTCTTCTATATTGCTTTTAATTTACAGAGCCCCAGTCAGGGCTGAGCTATTCTGTAAGCTATTAATTAGCTGATCACATGCCAATGCTAATTTTTTTCAAATGGGTTCACTATTTATAAATGTTCCCCAGTTTGTGCTGACACACGAGGGGAAGGAGGGACATATTTACCCCATCTACTTTTTGCAGATGCTTTGCAGTTCTCCTTTCGAGGGATTGACCTCTCATTTATCAAAGATGCAACTTTGGCTCCTAAAGCTGTTTGCATGGTATCCATCTCTGTACTATGCCTGAACTAGAGATGAATTTAAGACTCACCTCCCTCTTTCCCTCAGACTTCAGCCATCTAATGAGTCCCATCACCCTTGTCTGCACAGTAGGCAAAATTAGCTGCATGCCAATGTTACTGCTCCTTAAGCATGGAGAGATCTTTTTTTTACTTACAAGAAACACACTTTTAGAATTGAATAGAATGGAACAGAGTAATTTCAGTTGAATGGGGCCTACAGTGATCATCTAGTCCAACTGCTCAACCATTTCAGGGCTGACCAAAGCTCACAGCACATCATTAAGAGCATTATACAAATGCCTATTAAACACTGACAGCCTTGGGGCATTGATCACCTCTCCAGGAAGCCTTAATATAAAGTTTAGGGCAAATAAATTTCATGCTAAAAATTGCTGTGTTTTTAGGCTTCATGAATATAAAATGAAGCTCAGTGGCTTCCTAAGTAACAACACACATTTTTCTTCTGTATTTCACAGAACAAGCCAGCTAAATTTGGTACTATTAAACCAATTCTGCTAGTTGTTGAATTGAGTGTTTTTGTTGGTCCAACCTCAGCCCTAAATAAACATTTGTAACCTCACATAGCTGGGCACAATATAAGTCATCCTGGCTGAGAGACCTTTGCTCCAGAAAACCAGCATTTGATGTTCAAAAGACAGAGTGGAACCAGCATGTTAAAGCATCTACTCACTATCCAAACAGTCCCTATTGTTACAGTTTTTGCCAGCAATATCCTGTTTGTCCCTGGGATTGCACTTTGGTGAGCCTGCCCTAGAAACAGCCATTTGCCTTGTGGCTAAACACTTCCAGTGCAGGACTTGGAAATTCACCAAAGCAAGGAAATCTACTCAGGGCTCTGGCCTCCAGCAAAACCTCTTCAAAATGCCTTGAGAAATAACCAGACTCATAAAATTCCTTGCATCCAATGAAAGAGACCATTTTCATATCCAAGTGACAAATCTGTCCTCCCCATCTGTCTGGCATTGCTCTGATCCTACTCTACACCCGTCACATCCCAACTTTGGCAAACAGCCCCTGAAGAAATTCGGTTTTGTGGACTGTGGGTGAAGACTGTGGCAGAATATTACTAGTGTGGAGCTAATAACTGGTCTGGACTTTAGTACAGTGTAGAATTGGTCTGGACTTTTGTACAGTGCAGCTGCACACAGGGTGAGCCACCAAGAGCTTTTCGTGTCAGGCACCACAAGTTGCATACAAGTTGTAAATGCCATGTGAGTTACCTGCAGGAATATCTGCTCCTTCCCTGGGTCACATTCACCTACTGTCTTTGACTTTCTTAGATGTAAGTTGGGCACAACTTTGATAAAGTGGTTTCAAGCTCTTTCATATAAAAGGCACTGAATAAACCATGGTGCAGATGTAATAATACTGCAGGAGCTCAGCTGTCTGCTTCCTCTGGACCACTCCTGTGGCCACGTCCACCTGCTTCAGCTGCAGGAGCTGAGGAGATGGGATGCAGCAGGGCAAGTGCACAGAGCTGGTGCTTCAGGGCCATGAACAGTTAACGCCTTGGCCACGGCACTGGTGCAGCTGGAGCTGTTCCCAAAGCTGGGCTGGAGAGCATCACTCTCTCCCCCCAGTTGCTGGAGTCGTGGCAGTGAGAAACTGCTCTGAGATCACCACTGGAATCCTTGGGTTTTAATGCTTCCCCTCCCCACCCCCTACATTTTCCATTAGAAAGAAGTGAATTGATAAATGCCCCGGGAGTCACAACCAGGCTGTGACCTGGTGAGGCAAGAGGAAGCCCTTGCTAACACACTACTGCTGGTAACAACACCTGGGTGGGAAACCTTCCATGGAAAGTGAAGCTTTGCAAAAAATATGCAGCAATTAATTGCTTCTGAGCATTTCCAGCACAGAAATGAGCCACTGAATCTGATGTTCTCAGCTTGTTTGTGAAAGCTGAAACGATTGGTTTCAGCAGTGACAAGGACAGGGGTAGAAAAACCAGTTTCCTGGGGTAAATTCAAATGTGATTTTCCAGAGTCTCTTACGCCCTTCAGAATCTGTCCATGTATGCAGCTTTCCCATGTGCTGTGCTGGCTGTGTTGTCACCATGCCCATGGTACCTCTGTGACCATGGTACTGCTGTGCCACCTCTCCTCTTCACCATGTGCTGCCACACAGATGGATGTGGAAAAGCCAGTGAAAGATCCTAAAACCTGTAAGCTCAGGGGTAACGTTGCCTGAAATGAGTTCTTTGCTCAGTCAATACCCACAGTATTTTAAATAGGCTGTGGTATATTTTATGCCATGTAATATTTTTATGAGTGGGATTTTTTTTCCAGCACTCTGCTCTAGAAGTAATTCCTACTGCTTGATTCTGTGTGCAATTTTGTACTGAAACTGGTTTAATAAATAATGGGATTCCTCAAAAAACTGAAATTCCATTTGTGATCAATGCTAGTTTTGACCACTGCTGCTGGACAGGGATTGTCTCAGAACAGCATGTTAATATACAGAGCTGGTTTTTCCCCCTTATCTTTATGAGTTTTCAAATTAAAAATACTTTTATATTTATATGCTATAGTAGTTAAGAAGGCAGATAAAAATAGCTGGAGATATTTTAGAGGCTAAATCTTCAAACCCTGAAAATGAGGCTTGATTTAAAGGTGCCTATATACTCCTTTCACCCCAAGGAAATCAGGGTTATGTTGCTTCATCTTCCTGTCCTTCTCTCAGCCCTTGTATCCCTCAATAACTTTTGAGCCCACTGGCAATTTCCAACACTTCTGACAGAGGAAATGGAATCAAAGCAAGTCCCTGCAAGTCACCTGTGGCTGGTTAGGGAGGAGGAACTCAGAGTGGAGCCCCCACCAAGTGCCAGCCTGCCTGGCTGCCATCACTGCCCTTGTGTGTGCACACCCCCACATGTGTGTGTCCCCAGGCTCACCCCAAAACCACCAAGAGTGATGCCCACGTGGTTTGGCACCAGATATTGGAAGGCTTTTCCATAGGCAGAAGTATTTTCAGGACGTGGAGAAGAGTGGGAGAAGGGCAGGGGGTGCTGGGATCAGGATTTTGTAAGGGATGAGCAGATCTGAAGTTATCACGGGAAAGTGGGTGCTGTTGCAATACAAGGCAGCCCTTAGGGATTTTGGCTCATGGAAGCACATAGTTCCAACAGGAAATATTCTGTCTTATATCTTGTCTGTGGAAATGTGTTTTTCTAAAGTGATCACTCAATCTATCTGGTGGGAAGGGCAGAGAAAAGAGAGAGCAGCTTGCATTAGAAGTGACGCTGCCCACTCTTGTGGAGGAAAAGGTCTTCACATTTCCATGGATCAGATTCTGCAATTACACAGCTTTGTTTGGCCAGTTCATGCTAAACCTGACACGGAGCCAGAATGCAAACAGGGATTTTTCCCATTACAGAATACCAAATCTATGATAAGCCACACCATGAAAATTCAGTTTTTAAGGAGGTGGGGAGAGAACGAGGGAAACTCCAACTGCTGCTACAAGATAAGCAATGAGTTTTGCAGTGCTTCTAGAATCTGTGTGTCAGGGATCTCATAAAAAACCCTCCGTAAGCCAAAGGAGCACTGTGAGAAGAAAAACAGCAGAATTTGGGATAGTAACATTTGGGCAGATGTTTGAACACCAGTTTTAGCCTATGAAACATCTGCGTGATAACTTTGGACACAGCTGGATAAAGTCAGTAATTGCTACAGAAAGAGGCCTGTGAGTATTGTACTTAATCTGTGGGTCTGTTCTGCACAGCAATGCAGTGAATATCATTGATAATCTTGATTATGTTTGTGGTTTTTTCGTATACTACAAATTCCCCTTCTATGAAGGATTCAAATCAGTCACCTCTTCTGCTTTTCACTACCATCAAGTCGTAGTATTAAAATCTATTTATAGGTGGAGTAACAAACGTCTCTGAAAAAGGAGAGTTATATACTGACAGCTTGGAAAGAGACTATGCTGGTTTTCTCAAAGATCACTCCTTAAACTGGATATATTCTCAAAGATTATTCCTTAAATAGGATATAAATATTGTAATTTATGCATCACTTGCCAAGAGGGACAAGATTGTGATAGTGTGTGTGTATGTATGTATATATATATACATATATATATAGTCTTCCTAACTGCAGACTGCAAAGCTCAGAACTTCAGAACTTCAAAAACTAACCAAGAAGACAAACTGATAGAGGCTGAATTACATTTGTTGTCCCAAAACACAGCGGACTGTGTTAACTGCAGCCCTAAATCTTCTTATTCGCCAAAAACAAGACAAAAATCAGAAGCAAACAAGTAAGTTCTCTGAATAAATCCCGCATTGCCCTAGTTTTATGAGCTGCCATCTAAGCTGCCTGGCAGCCATCCAGGCCTGAATGACAATCCCAGACGAGAAGTAACCCATGCATCCCTTTTGAACTGTCCTCTCCTCCAGCTTCCTTCACCTCCCACCTGGCCGTCCCGCAGCTCTCGATTAAATCTCTTTTCAAGCTCTTTCTTACCTGCATAGTGGTCAAACACAGTGGGGACATACTCCTCTGGGAAGGCGTCATTGGCATAGCTCATCAGCAAACAGGTTTTCCCAACTGCACCATCCCCAACCACCACGCACTTCAGCATCTTCTTGGTGTTGTTCCTGCTCCCGTCAGTGCAGTTGTCATTTTCCTCCTTGCAGTTCATTCTTGCTGCTGCTGCCGCTGCTCTTGCTGCTCCCAGGACTTCCAAGTGCACATGAAGGAAAAATGAAGTGCAATTGTATTGACTTTTCCTGAGTTTGGAGAAGGAGGGGGGTTGGGGTGGGGGATTGGGGGGGGGGAAAGCAGCAAATCTCAAACTCAGGAAATCATACTAATGTTTCCAGGCTGTCACAGCCGCTTCTAACAGTTACCAGATCAGTCAAGAGGATCATCGAGGTGAATAAATTAAATACACAGAGAGGAGTATCATAAAAAAAAATAAGGGTGATCTGTCCTTTTTCGTTTGTCCCAGTCAGGAAATCCTCATCCTGCCCGGCCGTTCTCAGTCTTTATTGCGATTTCAGAAAAACATCAGCAGCCTGCAGCTTCGATCCACGTCTCCCTTCCTCCAGCCTGGCCGCAGGAACCAGGGATTCCTGTTAAATCCACTCCATTTTCCATCTCACTTCTAACATGGAGGAGAGTCTGGAGGGTTTTAATGGAGTTTTTCCTTTCTTTCTCCAGCTTGCTGTGTGTCAGGAAATCATGGGTTTCCTGCTGAATTCCATATTAGGATCAGTGGGCTTGTGAAGGGCTGCAAACAATGGGAGCTCTGTGTGTATTTGTACTTTGGAGGAACTCTGCCAGGACATGGAGAAAGGAAAACACTAGAGGTCCCCCTGCAGAATGAAGTTTTTTAGGCTCTCTGCTCCATCCCGCGCTCCAGATGCTCTCCGGGCTGCCGGCACCGGCGAGGAGGATTTGGGAGAACAGGGAATACGGCAGTGCTGGACATGCATGGCCAGGCTGCGAGCTCTGCCCCTGTCCCAGGGATTCCCGCTGACCCCAGGGACGACCTCCTCTGATCTCAGATAGGTATTTTCTCCGTTTTGGGAAAGGGGGAGGTGGAGAACGAGGTATAGTGGCTAGATAATGTCAAACTTCTGTCTCTATATCTGTTTAAAGTGCTTGCTATAAAGAATAAATAACTGATTTTTCAGTTCACACAATCAGAAAGTTTCTCTTGCCTTTTCCCTCATCCCCCCCCTTTTCCCTTTGCCCCCCAAAAGACAGATTTTACCCTCCTAATGCAAAGATGTAAACACAGACAGAGAATAAAGTGGAAGTAATAGTTAGAGAAATTTAAAAATTAAACAAATAAACAAAAAAAAAAACCAAAAACCCCCTATCTAGGGGGTATAGCATGCCGTGAAAAATCAGCTTTGAACTACATGATTCCTGCCCCCTCCTCTGGTTTGTTCCGGTGCTTCACGTGCCTCCTAAGACTTCTCCCCGTTTAAATACACAACAATCTAAATGTACATGAAGGGCAAAACTTCCCACTCCTTGCACAGGAAAGATTTTACAATTTCCAGCAGAAACGAGCCAGACATTGACACAAACCCCAGCGCAGCAGCCCAGCATATCCTGCTGGCTGCATTTCCCTTCCAAGAGGCTGGAAGGCTTTGAGAGGGGGAAGCACCCCCCTGCTGTCACTCCACAGGTGATAAAGGCTTCCCCTGCCCTGCTCACACCTGGTGAGACATAAATGCCCAAAAATACATACAAACTCGGGGTAGTGCACACCTGGAAGTGCAAAGACCAACACAGCCTTAGAAAGGAGGTCTTTCAGCCCCAAACTGCCTGAGTAAAGTCAAACACAGACATAATGATGGAACTCTGTAGTCCCAAAATATGTGTCCTTCAATTTTTTTGTGGTGAAGGGGCACGGTGGACCCACCTGCAACCTCCCCTGGACAGGCTAATTCTGTCAGAGCTCTTCAATGATCTATCTGTGCTGGATCAGCTCTGGACACCTTCCCCAAGAGGTGGTAGAATTACAGAATCCTGTAACAGTTTTGGTTAGATGGGACTTCCAAGATCATCTTGTCCTAATCCCTCTGCCATGGGACACCTTCCACTAGACCAGGTTGCTCCCAACCCCATCCACCTTGGCCTTGAACACTTCAAGGGATGGGAGATGGATAAAACATGTGAACAAGGTTTGTTCACCTGGAGAGCCCCAGGGAGCTCTGTTTTCTGTCTCTAACCAGGAGTCTTGGTCATTCAGTAATTTGTGTCCTGTGACCTTCACCTCCTTCATGCCCCCCTCCCTGCTGGTAACAGGGATCTGAGCAGGCAGTGTCAGGCCCAGCATCACACCTGCCATCAGAGGCATCACTAAAATGTTTCCCAGAGTTAGGAGATCAGGTGCATCCTCCTAGCTTCAAACTGCAGCCCAAGGCTGAGCTTCATCCAAGAAAACCTGTGAGCTCTGGGCATCAGAACTCCCATTCTCCAAGCATTTGTTCTGTTGATCATTTCCACCATCATCAACCTGGCTGGGTCATGCTGAGGTGCAGCACACGTTACAGGGATTTATTCTTTAAGCTTATTTCTAGTTGTAATCGAGGTCAAACTCCAAGCCTATGCTCTGTTTAGTGGCTGTGCAGCTGAGTAGGCACCAGCACCCTGATCCCCTCTCTGCTTTTGCTTACCAGCTTGGTGACCTTGTGGGGAAAGTTTGCCAAATATGTAGGTGCATGTTGTTGCAAGGTAACTGCAGAGCCTGAGGAGGAAAAAACATTCCAACAATTCATGGTTCAGTTCCCCACTGCCTCTATCAGACAAAAGCAAAGGCTGTTTTCCTTCCCATTTTACACTGGCACAATCTCTCTGCAAGCTTTTTTCAACATCAGACATACTCCACTTAAGGCAAGATTTAATGCAACTTGGGCCAGATTTAGGCCTGCAACAAAATCCCTGTGGCTCATTCCTCTCTGATCATAAAGCTGGGCAAGTCTCAGCAGGACTGTGCCCACCTCCACTTCTTTTGCAAGAGGTTAAATGATGGAATTTCCTTGCTGTTTTTTCTAGAGGATTAAAGTGATTTTATTCTCTCTTCCCCTTTAAAAATGATCTTCCAAAATTTAAAGGTTTTCTTGTGCTATCAAGGGGCTGAACTGGATGATCATAGACTCAGAAAATCCCAGAATCATTAAGGTTGGAAAAAATGTCCAAGATCATCGAGTCAAACCTTTGCTCCATTATCACTTGTCAACTAAATCACAGCGCTGAGTGCCACATCCCATAATTTCTTGAACACTTTTCTGGGTTGTGACTCCACCACCTCCCTGGGCAGCCCATTCCAATGCTGGACCATCCTTTCAAGGGAGAAATTCTTCCTGAACTCCTTAGTCTTTGCAGACCCTTCCAATTCCAAGCTGTGATGCATGGGACACTTTGTGGGGAACCAGTTTTAGTTAAAAATGCATCAATAAAAGGACTTATATCCCTCAGTGTGAAAAATGGAAGTGCAGACATGAAGCCAGAGCCTAAATAATGGATGGCCTGGAATAAACCAACAGGAGGAGTTTACCTGGCAGGTAAGGAAGGCTGACATCTGACCTGCAAAACCCAGTGCTACAAGTTTGTTTTACCTATATAGGTGGTATGTGCAGCTTTAGAGGAGTTATGATAAAGTTATAAAATAAGAATTGTATCCAGACTAAAAACATATGTTCTTTTTAATCTCATGACTTTAACTCAGTTTGGCACCATTTAGATCAGCTGGATCAAAACATTTTCAGAGCTGGTTTAGTTCCAGCAAAGTTTGATCACGTTCTTTCACTCAGGGGACTGAGAGAGTGTTTACCCCTTTGCTACTCCGGGGTTGTTTTACTTATCAAGTTGGCCCTGACTCTGCTGTGTGAGTGAACAGGCCAGAGCTGTCATCTAGCAGTCTGGCAAAGTTTGAGGCAATCCCGTTGCATTTTACAGAAGATTTGTTAACCTGCAAACGGCAAGTGGCAATTCTATAGGTTAGGCTGACCCTTCTGCACTGCTGTGCAAGTTTCAGCTCCCCTAAGAACACTTCTGAACAAAGGAGCTGCCTTCAATCCCCAGCCTGGAAGCCACGGGGCTATTGGTAATCATTAGCAAATGTCAGAAGGTCTAATGATTTAGTCTAGATCCAGGGCTTTTTTTTTTTTAAATTTATTTTTTGCTGTTTCACTAATCAGGTTAGAATTGGCTGGAGTTTTGCACAAAATTTCAGTCATTACCATCTCACAACCCAGTAAGAGCAGGCTGGTTATGGGCCACAGTCTGGAAAGACGTATGTGAGGAAAGAGAAACAAAAAAAAAAGAAGAAAAAAAAAAAGTAAAGCCAACTAGTCTGAATGCTTGGAAATCTTGTTTAAATGTGTGTAGTTCTCAGGTATCCAGCCCAGTTTGTTTCCCACTGATTTTACAAGTTTCTAGCCAAGGGCACAAACAGATAAGGGCAGGTGCTGTGAGCACCATGGAGTGAAGTTGTCACCTGAAACACTTTCTAGCCAAGTTTCTCAGGCAAACTCTGCTCTAGATGAAGTGCCTATGACCTTTTGTTAATTAATGAATTTACTGGCAGCAGATCTATTCCTAAGACTGCAGAGTATCCCCAGCTCCCATGTGCTGTGGGGATGCATCACCTTCATCTTCATCAGCACAGGTCAGACAGGGGTGCCTGGGACTGCTTCTCTGGGATTAGCAAGTTCAAGGCTGGTGCAAAAAAATTAGATGAGAATATCTGCAGGACACAAAGGACTTGCAAATTTTTAAATTAGCTCTTTAATTAGCAGTGTCTTGGTCAATTAACTGTATTCTGTATTTCTGTGCAGATTACAGGAGGAAAAAAGGAAAAAAAGAATGCTCTGTCATGCTCTCCCTGCCCTCCTTCTCTGGCCAACCTGCCACCCCCACATTTCTCCAATGCCTCCTCTGCATTGGTCTAACTTTGTGCAATCTTATGAGTTTAAATCTTGACAGTCAGAGCAATGTTATGCATTAACTCTTTTCCTCGCCAGACCTGACTGATTTTAAGGGGATCTTACTCTTCCTTAGGTGTTGTTCTCCTAAATCATCTCCTGGCCTAAACCAAGCAGATGTGTCTCTACATCATCAACCTTAAGAAGCTCCCCAGGGTGGGAGATTTTGAAGGTGACAACGCTGCTGTGAAGCTTTTCTCCCCCTGTCTTGCTGCTAGAAATAGACACATTCAGCCACTCTCCTTCCACCTACTAGTGTTGATGAGGAAATGAAGTTTCTGGCACTACTACTGAACTGTAAATTGATTTCAGGCAAATCTTCTCACATTTTTCTTATCCTTTGTCTAATCTGTTTAGATTTTGAGTTTTTTAGGGCAGGGATTGTGTTGATATTGGACTGAACATAGCAGAACTATATTAAGCTTAACTATCACTGTGCTGTTCAAAACCAAGTTTCCCTGGCCACCAAATTCAGGACCTTGCTTGGACTGTGTTGTTGTAACAGACAGCCTTTTGCAGTAAAAAAAAACTTTGGGACTTTAGGACATACCCACAGTCACCGTTTCTCTCACCTTCAATCTTAGATATTAGGGTGGCTCCTGCTTGTTCCAGGATTGCCTGGATGACCCTCCACCTTGAGCTAAGATTTAATTAAATGAGAGCATTTTATCCTTATTCCCTCCATCCTCTTTTCCCCTTTCTGTCTGTCAGCCCCATTCATCAGCCTCCCACCCCAGTGAAGTGCTCACTGAGATCTCCAGTGAATTTGATATGTTGAAAAGCAGAAGCAAAATTCAGGAGGAAAAAAAAAATGACAGTTTAACAGTGACCACAGGAGGGGTGGAAGTGCTCTGTGTGAAGCCCTTTTAGAGGCATCTTGCTGATGGCAGGTGCTGAGAGTCAGCTTTGAGGCTTGTTTAGAGAGAGCAAACCTCTCTCCAGCCATCCTACCCCAACAGGCAGCTGCCACCAGCACCACCACCGTGGTGGTCCATGCCAGCAGTGGGGGGTTCCCTGCTCCAAGCAGCTGCCATGGATATAATTAGGGCCATTGGATTTCCCTTTGCAAAGATGAGCTAATAAAACAAGAGGCTTCTGGGAGAGGAGGTCAAACAAAGGAAGTTTCATGTCCTGTCCAGCAAAGAACCCTCTTGCTTCCCAGAGGGGGCTACTGTAAAATGGGAGCTGCACACGTTGTATTTGTCTGTTTGTGAATGGGGAGGGCAGTTTTCAGCTAGGGCAGGCAGTGCTCCCTGTTACCTTACAGTTAATTCTGCAACACTGGCTGCACACAGTGCTCTGCATGTGTCACCCACCCCACAGCTCGTGGTACTTATCCAGAGCCTGCATTTCCAGCTGTTTTCTGTTCACAGGTATTTGAATTTGGACTTGAGGATGAGTTTTCCTTGGAGATGTGAAAGTTCCCTCTGGATAGTGGAATATCTGCACCTGGTGCATACTCTCCCTGTTTGCATCAGAATTCTCTTATTTCCTTCCAGAAAATCACTGGCTGTTGCCTCTGCCTTCTCCGCTTTCTGTTTTTGTTCTTGCATGACTGTCTCATTCCTCTCCTCTCCTCTCCTCTCCTCTCCTCTCCTCCCCTCTCCTCTCCTCTCCATGTCTGACAAAAGCTGTTTACCTCTCCTTATCACAGTGGGGAGAAGTGGACTTGGGTTAGAATTCAGCCTGGGATTAGCATAGCAGAAAAAAACATCAGGCAATTTCTTTCTCCCTACCTATGATGTTTTCCGTAGATATTTTTTTTCTTAAATTACATTTATTTTAGGTTGAGCAGTACAGCAGGAGGTTAAACAAAGAGAAACCTCATCTATGCCTCTTCTGCATCTCGAAATGGCATTTTCCTCTGCAGATGGTGGACTGCTGGGAAGGTAAAAGGGCTGCAATCAGGAAATCAAGCAGCACTAAAGGCCCCGACATTGTGATCAATTAGCACCGTGTGTGCAGGTACTCACTGAAGTCATTACAGGCACAAATCTGTTTTATTCACCTCTGAGTAATGCTTGGGACATAATCTGCAATCTCTTTAAAAGCAGAGAAGGTTCCCCAAGTTAGATGGGTCCAAATGTAATGTTTCCAATGGGGGAAGAGGTTCGTGTCTCAAAACATGCCAGCTGGAATCTGCAGGTTTTCAGCTTCCCCCTTTCCAGCCCAAATTGCCAAGCTGGCTTTATCGTTGAAATGAACACACGTCTGATTCATAAAACATTCATGCAGAGTTTTTACTCTCTTGGAAAGGAGGGAGCAGGCTGCTTCCAGGAAGGGAATGTGCTTTTTTGCTTCATGTGATCTTTCTGCCTCCACTCAAAAATAAGCAGAAGGCTGCTGCTGCCTCCACATTCCAGGAGCAGGCAGACAGGAGGAGGACCAAGGTGGCAAGCAAAGGGATGTCGCAGTTTTTCTGCTGTGTCTCCTTGCTGAGCCTATTCTCAGCAGAGCCTTGTGCCAAAGCACTGCAATGAGACCCAGGAGCACCATTTCCAATCCTGCTGCTCAGACTGGCACAAGCAGACTGCATCATCCAAGTAAAGCTCTTATCCCATGAGTGAAATAGTAATGAGGAATGCTTCTTTTTTCCTATCTATTTATACTGCTGATCTTCAAGGAAGGAACCAGCTCCTGCCTTGTTTGAAGGGTGTGAGCCCATGACACAACTAAACCAACTTGCTGATTGCCACCCAGAAAGTGCTTGGTCTAACCTGACAACGAGCTTTTTAAAGGAGAAAATGCATAGAAAACTCTTCTGCTCTTATTCCCTCCTTTGCATTGGTTTTCTGCAGGCTGACGTCCCCCGGCTCACTGTAGGGACAGCTTGATTTTCCAGAAGTGATGAGAATTATGGGAGATGTGATGGCAGCAGTGGGTTACTTTGCTCCTTTTGTAGGAATTGGAGGTTTTATTTGCGCAGCCAAATCACCCTCTTGCTTTAAAGGTGTCTGGGTGTGGTGGTAAAACGAGTGAGGAATGTGGGCACCCTACTTAGGCTGCTGAAATGTCCAAAAATGACATGAGGCTTAGGGTTAAGGACTTAGGTCAAAGCCTCAGGACCCACAAACAGCTGAGCATACAATGGAAGGGAGAGGGAGAGGTGGAAAATGGTCAGAAGCAGCTGCAGGTAATGCAGCTGTCAGTGTACCTATGCTGATGTGTGTGGTTTGTGTGTGGCAGGAGCTGCAGTCACAGCCCTGCAGACACACCATGGTGGACATCCATGGCACACTCAGGCTGATTTAGAAACTCTTCACCCATCTGTGCCTCCTCTTTCTTGTCACTGTCTGGCTCATTCCTTCTCTGAGAGGGCACTGACATCTCTCAGGAGGAACTGCTTATTTAGCAGTGGCCTTTTGTGAAATTCAGGTATAATGTGTCCTGGGGGATCTGTGGCTGCTGAATGCTGCGGAGTGGTGCTCTGCTGTGCTCTGGGCTGCAATCAGCTGAGGCAGCCCCATGAAGCTTTCAAGGGTCAGGGCTCCCTTTCCCTGCACCCTGTTCTTCCACAGTGGCACATTTATGTCTAATTGAGCCTGGCTGAACACGAGCCACCATCTCAGAGTTCTCTGGGTTTGCTCTCAGTGCCTGCCATAGAATGGCAGGAATCCCTGTGGGTTTTTTCCTTAGTTTAGGAGCAGTTGGGACCATCCTGTCTTCATGGCAGTGTATTTGGCATTGGTGATGTCTCTGGAGATTTAGTGGGCAAAACTGACTCCTAAGATTTTCCAATTTTGTTTGATAAAACAAGTATGATGTAGATGACAACTACAATTAATAATGTGTGGATCTATTCCCAGTCAAATATTATTGACTGAGGTTAAACATAATTTTTCTACTGTTTTCAGGGTTTATTTGGTAATAGTCAGATACAAGTTGCTGTTGTTACAGCAAATGTTTAGGAAGTGGTCAGGAAGATTTGTTTTTGTTCTTATCTCTCTGATTTGCACCCTGCAGGCAATAGACATGATTATTTGGGCTGCATTGGAATGAACTCTACATTTTTAGATATGCAGAGGGCACATAATTTCTCCTCCTTGCCTGTGGTGGTGGATTTTGGGCAGAGGCTTCTGTGTCCTCTCTCAGTGTGGAGATGAATAAACATCTCAAACCAAGTGGGTTTATTTCACAAACAAAGCAAAATATAAGAGAAACTGACTTGAAGACAACAAGCATCTGATGAACACCAGTAATTTACACTTCAGACTTCTCTGATGGATTTTGCTTTTCACTGGTAGGAGCAGAACAGCCCCCAGTTTTCCTGCAGGCAGTCTGGAGACACAGCCTGATCTCAGTAGGCACCACCCAGTAGAGCATTTCCTTGGAAAGGCTTTTCCCAAAGCCCACTAAGCTCATCTGAGCCTTGTGACCATGTGCTGCCCTGGACTTGCCAGGGGAAGCTGTGAAGCCTTCCTTTTGTCACAGACTGTTGTCTTTTTCCACCTGGGCATCAAAGCAGCCTGAGAACACAGAGCTGCAGAAATACCATTGCAGTCACACCCTCCAGAGCAACACCTCCTTATCCCCCAGGCCACAGGGTTTGTGATGATGGTGAAGCACAGCCAGGTTGCCACACTCAGTCCTGAGCCCACCAGCCTTCATCACCATCATCAGCTGAGCCAGGAAACCCACGTGGCAGATGCTGTTCAGGTGCACAACAGCAAAGAAAGCAGATGGCTTTCAAGAGCATTTCAGTCCTTCCTGTCATCTCTGCAGGTGTCTCAGCCATGTCTCAGTCCTGCTTGAGGAGGGAAAGGGCTGGAATCCTGGAATATATTGTGATTTTCCCTCTGTCATGGGTGACAGCCCTATCCCTTGTTTGCAAATGAACAGCAGAAATAAGAGGCTTCATTTCAGCCTGTTGCTGTCACACTGTCTGAAATCCTCCAGTGGCTTTTAGTCCATCCTGTGGCTCATCCTCGGGGCTTCATCCACTTTCCAAATGCTCATTGAGACCAATTTTCCTGTTTTAGTTACTGGTTAACCATTACAAATGATAATCCCCATTTAAAGCCATTCGTTAAATATCTGAATAGTGGTGTGACGTGAATAATGGTGTGGTGTTTACATACATTTCTTTTCTTTCTTAGATGTCTCGAACACTTAATTTTTTTTTATCAGTTTGGAAGTACAGCTTAGATTGCCACCATTTCAATGCCTCTTTCAATTTCACCAAGATAATTTGGGCTACAGTTTAATTTTTGGTGAAAAAGAAAAAAAAAGAAACAGAAAAAGAGTATGCAATATATGGAATAACACAAATAGACTTACTTTATAGGTTTTCCCAGAAAAGGAGCTGTCAAGCTCTTCAGAAATCTGTCCTCATGAGATTTCCCAACTTTTTTTGACCAGGTTCTGTTAACAGTCCTTTCCCAAATTTGTGCTGAGGTAAGGAGGACTGGAAAAGAGTCCATTGGGAAATCATCTGAGAGTGGGTTCATGTGACAGCTCTTTCTGTGACTTGTCATGCCGTGAATAGCAGAGCAGCAGCCTTTCAGCACTCAACCATGTCACTGCCTGCCTTGCTTCTGATGGAACTGGGGTGAGTGCGTGCTTGTGGAAACCAGGGAAAACTTAACCAGGGCTTTTTCGTTTCCCTAAAAGGCCTGGTTTGTGTTCCAGTTCAGTGTTTGCATAACATCCTGATTTAAATGCCCTCCTGTCAGGGTGGCCCCTGCTCTGATGGCTCTGTGCAGGGCTGGCACCCAGCAGTGGGACACGCTCCTGTCACACCCAGCACTGTGCAGAGGGACAGGGACACTCCCAGCCTCTCACAGGCCAAAGGTGCAAAGGACAGGAGGGGAACCAGATGGGGAAGTGTGAGGTTCTGGGATTGCCAGAAATAGCAGCCCGTGCCCTTGACCCATGACCACTGGTTATCTCTGGCTGAGATAAATGCCTTTGAGTCATGTGCTGTGCCTAAAGCAGGTTGCTCTGAGTGCAAGCTGGGGGCCAGAGTAGCTGTTTATGGGATTTTCCTGCTGTGGGACCTGCTACTCTGCAGCACTTGGGAAGGAATGAGTGTAAGGTGCTAAAACTGAAAGATACAGAGCTGTTGGAACGAGGCCAGAGGAGGCCATGAAGATGATCAGAGGGATGGAGTTCTTCTGCTACAAGGCTGAGAGAGTTGGGGCTGTTCAGCCTGGAGAAAAGAAGGCTCTGGAGTGACTATGTTGTGACCTTTCAGTACCAAAAAGGACTCCAGGAGAGCTGGAGAGGAACTATTTATATGGCACAGTAAGATAGGACAAGGAGAAATGATTTCAAACTCGAAGAGGGTAGATTAGGATTAGATACTAGGAAGGAGTTGTTGACCATGAGGGTGCTGAGGCCCTGGCACAGGTTGCCCACAGAAGCTGTGGCTGCTCCATCCCTGGAAATGTTCAAGGCCAAGTTGGATGTGGCTTTGACCAACCTGGTCTAGAGGAAGGTGTCCCTGCCCATGGCAGGGAGGTTGGAACTAGGTGGTTTTTGAGGTCCCTTCCAAGCCAAACCATTCTGTGATTTCTGTGATTTCTGTGATTTCTGTGATTTCTGCGTAACCTTTCCTCCAGATGTCACTCATGCAGAGCAGAAAATTCTCAGGGCTCAGGTCAGGGCTCCTCTGCCACTCTCTGTTATGGCAGAGATGTTTGCCTGGAAATGTCCTTTAGGAAAGTACATTCCTTCTCCCTACCCAGCAGTATCAAAGACTGTGAAGACATCAGCAATGAACACCTGATGACGCAGGGGCCTTTTCTTAGTTCAGCACTTTCATCCTCCTGTTGTTGCCTCTCCCTGTTGAGACTATCCCAGTGACTGGGCTTGAATTTGTGCTTGAACTTGCTGCATCACACAGCTCCTACCACCTGCTACCATTCTGCCCCAAGAGGCAAAATCCAAGTCTGGACACTTCCTGTGACTATATTTCTTTGGCTGACAACACAAATCAGCCAACACAAATCAGTCCGGGAACCAACAAGCTGGCAAATGTTGGGGTTTCAGAAGTGTGGGTTCAAAATGGTCTTGGAATACAAAAGGATATGACAATATAGATATGAGATCTTCCCAGGTGCACAATCACAACTCACCTTTTCTTCCTTCCAAAGTAGAAGCCACATTTACATCTGAGCAGGAGGGATCTGGTGGGGGCAAGCAATTTCCCACAGCCACGAGGTTACTTCTCACAACAGGCAGCTGCTCACAGCTGCTGTTTCCCACTGTGGATACATACAGCTTTGCTGTTCAGATGCAGGGGGAAAACTTGAGCTTTCAAAACCCTAACAAGCTATTTGCTTCTCCTCTCTCTCTCTCTTCTCACAGCTGACCTCCGTGTCCAGCTGCGAAGGCATTTTCTGTTTTATGAGTAGCGGTGAGCAGAGTGCCAGCAGGTGAAATCCCAGCCCCTCCTGCCCCTCTGTAATTAGCAGCCCCAAATATGGAGCAGTGTCTGACCCTGTGACATTTTTTCCTAAGGCTTTTATTAATTTGACACCGGTTTTCATAGCAACTCACCAGGGAGCTGTAACAAACACTTCAGCTGTACCTGACAGAAAATGGGGGGTTTATCTGCTCAAAAGGTTATTCCAAGCGTCAGAGGCCAACTGTGGTTTGGATCCTGGGGATCTGCTCCAACTGTTTGATGGAAAAAACATGGAGCACTAAAGTGGGAACATTATAGTTTGAAAACAGGGTTTGTGTCACCTTGAGGTCTGTTATTGTGGTCTGTCCAAACTCCCTCTCCCTGTGGAGGAGGCAGGTAGGGGACTTCTAACACCCTTGATGCCACTGTTCCTGAGGGGGCACTGCCTTGTCACCTCCAAAATAATTTAAAATAAAGGTTTTGTTTATTCATTTGTTAGCTGATGAAGAATTTTTTCATTTTCTGAAGTGGGCTTTTCTGTTGTTTCTACAAAAAAACTGTTCTCAGTGCTCTTGTGATCACTTTGTTCCAGCTCTGACCATTTCTGGTGGCAGCACACTATTGCACAGTAATTCTTGGACACCTCAAATTGCCTGTTTTTTTTGGCCAGACGCTGTGACAAAGGCCATAATATATGTAAGGTGGTGGGGGTTTTTTTGGTGTGTTTTTGGTTTTTTTTTTCCTTTCCAGTGGACTCAAACTTTTGGTTTCATGTGGTGTTTTGTCTCATGTCCTTTATCCTAATGAGATTTGATGGCAGTGTTCACCCCAGTATATGCTCTACCTGGACAGGGGTATTTCCTTTTATCCTTTCTTTGAATAACTTGAAGTGCTCTGTTGGAAGATACTTCTTCATTCGTATGGAGTGTCTTGACTTTACCCCAAGTTCCAGTCATGATCTGCTTGCTATAGTCAAGGACTCTGTCCTGCCCTTACTGGTACATCATTCTTCAGTAATTTACAGTCTATTCTGTCTTGTCTCCTGTTGTTGCCCATCTTGCAGATACTCCCTCATTGTGGTGTTCAACACAAAGACATCATTCAGTGCTCTCTGGTGGCTCAGGACATGGTTCAGTGGTGACAGGGTGCTGCTGGTTTGGGCTCAGTGATCTCAGAGGTCTTTTCCAACCTTAATGATTCTGTGGTTATAGAATATTAAGCAACTTGTTTCACATATCCCTTGGAAGGCTCATTTCTCCCAACTCTAAGGTGGCTTTAAAGGTATCCATTGCATTACTGACATTTTCACCTTTTCTTAGCCCAAACCTTGGTTCTTCTGCCTAAGAGTTTCTCCTCCAGCATAAATGAAAATCTCTAATTCTTTTAGTCTTAGGCATTGCTCTGGAATGTTTATCCCATTTTTTTTTTTTATCCCCCAGTCTTTTGTAAAATCTGAATTGTTTCTGAAAAAATTTGAATGCACTGGACAGTTGAGTGATGGACCAGTCAGCTGTCAGTGTAGAATGAGAGAATCACAGAATATGCTGAGTTGGAAGAGACCCATCAGGATCATGGAGTCCAACTCCTGGACCTGCACAGAACACCCCAAGAATCACACTACATGTCTGAGAGCATTGTATAAATGCTTCTTGAGGTCTGTCAGCCTTGCTGCTGTGACCATATCCCTGGGGAGCCTGTTCCAGTGCCCAGCCACCCTCTGGGATAAAAACTTTTCCCTAAACCTCCCCTTACTCAGGTTCATGCTCCTTCCTCTGTGTTTAAGCAGCACTGTAATTACTAATGCTGCATTCCCCCTCTGCAGGTGGTGGCCTGAGACCTGTACGTCCTAAATTTTTACTATTGCTAAACAGATAAATCTGACATTTAAATTCACTTGAAAACTCATTATTTTCTGTCTCAGATTCACTTAAATTCTCAGCAAAGCTTCCATAAAATGGCCTGTGATTGAGACAGGAGTTTTTTCCTCTCTTCCCTTGTATGGGGGCAGCATATGTGGTGATGTGTGCCTGTTAACTGCAGGTGGGGTGTTAAATTCACTAACACCTGCTGCTAATTCTGCTGTGTGGGTAAATAGGCCCATGCTGTTGTTCTTCCCTAGCTGCTTCCACCTGTAGTGAGGTGAAATTTGAGGGACTGCACCTTGCATTAATTTGCAAAACAAACTCATTCTTTGGTGTAGGCAGTTTTGGGAAGAAGGAAAGGACAAAGAACGTCCAAGACATCACAAAGCAGCAGTCTGTGTCCAAAGCATACCCCAGTGCAGTTTCACAGCTGCCAGCAGAGAGGGGCAGCCAGCCATGCAGACAACAGCTGCATTGCCAAGGAACGAAATTACAGAGCCAGATGTTCCTCTTGGAAGTACATTACTCTGAACTTGGTAAGTGAGTGTAGTAGCTGCCAAGTTCTTCTCTTATTTGGTCATAGGTAATGATTCCTTTATCAGGGAATGTGGAGGGAAAAAAGACCACACAGAATATTCTCATCAAAATGCTGTAGTTGAAATATTAACTTCTCTTGGACCAGGAAGACTTGGAGCTTCCATGGCAACCTTCACATCTTGTTTGAAGGATAATGTTGTTTACTACCAGCCATGAAGTGAGAAACTTACAGCTACTGAAGCCAAGTGCTTTCAAGGTATTTGCTACTGAAAGGTGACTAAGAGACAATTTTTATAGCAACCACAGTTGTTTGTGGGCGCTGTTGTAGTTCTCAGCTCAGGCTGCAAGTGAGAAGGAGAGCTGCTGGTTCTGTCTCTAAAGCAAATACCAGGAGGTCGGGTTTCTGAGGACGTGTCTGTGCTGCAGCCCCGTTCTCAGTGCAGACCCAGGTTTGAAGAAGCCAGCTGGGTGTGAGTAGGTGCTGAGCACCTTCATCAGCTGTGTCTGTGTCTCTACGGAAAATGGTGAATGCTGCATTTCTGCCTAGAGCTAACACTGCCAGGGTCCATGGTGCTCTGCAAGGCAGCATTTAGGCACACAGGCTCAGATGCATGCCAGCCAGATGAATGCAGCTCAGAAAAGGCTGACTTGAGGCTTCTGGTTGCCAACAGAGGATTGGTGATTCTTTAGGGAGATCCATCCCTACACAGACCCCAAGCAGCCCTTTAAGTACTCATCTAATGAGAACTTAGCTGACTGAATCTTTGGAAGGAGGGAGTATTGGCATCTCTGAGATAACTGGAGAGAGAATTCACATCTTCAGTCATCTTTCTTAAACTCTCTGAATCTGATCATTTTCTCCTAGGACTCACAAGTTCCAAACCCAGTTCTTTTTAAAAGTACCTTCTATTTAATAATCAAAGAAATGCACAATAGTCCAAATCCCTCTGCCAAATAAATCTGTCAGTAAGGAACTCACCCCTAAAAATTACTTTGGCCCAACATTTCCTGTGCATATTAAACTTACTCCTGCACCATCAACAAATTTAAGATTCTATATCTCAAGGATTGCAACAGAGTCCAGAAAAGCTACAGATCATAAATGAAACCTGCAGATCATACTGAGATATTTTTTTCTCCTAATCACATGGAGTTCATGGCCCCACTACTCATCGGGAAAGGGAGGGAAAATGTCAGGTTAAACACTGAGGGTTTGGAGCGAGAACTCACCGTGCTGCCTGCATATTTTCCATGGGATTTAAGGACAACAAGTTTCTCTCCCCACCTAGTGGTCACTAAGAGCCTTTTAACAGAACAGCAGCCTCAAACCAGGGTGCTCAGCAGCAGATCCATTTTCTGATTTTTCGACAAAATGGGAAAATCAGGGAGGAGATGGTTGCTCCCTTTGCTGTAGGTTAGCTATCTCAGATGAAAGCAGAGAGGAGAATCTCTGGGGGATTCCTTTTTTCCTCCAAAAGACTCTTAAAATAATGGTGAGGGTAAGAAACTGAACTGATGGTAGGAAATGACTGTGAACCAATGATTGGGCTGTGGTTGCTGACTTTTCCTTCTGCTGTAATCCTCCTTCTGTGGGTTTTGTGGTGAGTGAGAGCGAGTTTAAAATGTGACAGGCACAGAAACATCTTCATTGCTCAAAAGTGTGTTTGGCCTGGCTGTGGTTAATTCTTTCCGCAAATAGCGTGGCATTGGGTGAGGGGAGAGGAAGGTGAAATTAAAATGAATCTGGATGTTAAGCAAGGCTGATGCTGACTCACTTAAATATGAATAGAAAAGTCAGGAGAGTAAGCAGTGAAAGCAAAGTTTGAATTCTTCCAATTCCAATGCCCCAAGGTGCTATCAGTAACATGAGGAAAAAATATGTGAGGCAAAACCATGGTCATAGTACCCAAGACATTCCACTGCCCTCCCTGAGAGTACTCACCACACATATCCTGTGGGGAGTGCTCCTTTCTGGGAAAAGTGTTGTGGTGTTTTTTTTTTTTTTTTTTTTTTTTTTTTTTTTTTTTTTTTTTTTTTTTTTTTTTTTTTTTTTTTTTTTT
>JBBMKD010000216.1:55697178-55724982 GCA_037834095.1 Argya squamiceps
TTTTTTTTTTTTTTTTTTTTTTTTTTTTTTTTTTTTTTTTTTTTTTTTTTTTTTTTTTTTTTTTTTTTTTTTGTTTTGTGTTTTTGTTTTGTTTTGTTTGTTTTTTTTTGTTTTTGTTTTTGCTACCCCTCTTTTAGAGCAGGTGACAAGACATCACGGAGATGAGCCCTGGTGGCACTTTGTGCTGACTCTGGGTTACCCAGGAATGTCTCCCTGCCTCAGAACTAGAAGATCTCCTGCTGTGTTTCCCAGAACTTCACTGCAGTTTTGTTAATCTGTAGCTGTGAAATGAGGGTAATGATATTTTTCTTGCTGTGAATAAAACTTCAAAATGAAAGTTGAAAACTGTAATTAAAGACTGCAGCTATGCCAAAAGTGCTGACAGAGCCTTATCATTTTCAGGGCAGTTCAAGTATCTTTCCTTCCAGCTAGAAAAGTCCCAGGGAGCCTCTGTCCTGTCCCACCTGTGGAGGCAGGGCCAAGGCAGGGGTCTGGATCATCAGCTCATGCCCCAACAGACAAACTTCCCAGAAGAATTTTGTAGAAAATGCCTGGAACCTAAGGCTGCACTGAGCTCTTTGTCCCTCACCTCTGGAGGCAGGCCCAGGTGATCTGTGGGAACACTGGGCAGAGGAGGCACTCAGATGTTGCTCATTCACAGTGCTACTCCACCATTTCACCCTGGGATACCCAGTTCAGTGCTGGCTGATGAGCTTTCCCCTCCTGCACACTAATCAAGTCTTTTAACTGAGATTTGAAGTGCTCTCAGCTCTAGAAAATTGGGACAAGCTTCCCTGGAGAGAAGACAGACATCTCCCCTCAGGCTTCCCACCACTTGTCTCAGGTGTCAGGCTGACTTTGTCTTTGATAATTACCTAAACCAGGAAGAGAATCTGGAAGCCCATGGGAAGGGATCAAATTATCCTATGGCTCAGGTGAGGAGGAGAAACAAAGGTCTGGCAGAAGGTTTCCACATGTGACACCACGTTTCTGAAAGGCACAGTGGGATCAGTTTGGGATGGAAGAAGTGCAAGTTAAATTCCTTCTCGTCTAAAACCCAGTTATTATTTTCTCCACTTGACTCTACAGAGACCTTCATGCTGTGCCTTACAGTGGTATAATAAAGTAGATGGAGAGAAATGTGCATCCTCCCTTTAGCTCTCTTATCAATACCTCTGCTGAACAGTAAATAACAGGGAAATGGAGCTTGCTTGTCAATGTTCCCAGCTGCCGTCGCTTTCTCTAAACATACAGGCAGATATTTATTGCTAACTGTTCTGAAATATATAACAGCATGGGACAGGGCTGTGGACACATTGTCTTGCTTAAATAAGATATTACTGACAGCCAGTGTTAGATACCTTGGGGTTTTTATATTTTTATTTTCAGTAGATGTTTCCCTTACAGAGGATGCCAGAGAAGCTGTCAAGGCAGTGAAAGGTAGATTAACTGACTAATTTCAAATTAGGTTAGGTAGACAGCTAACCCTAATTTACACCTTGAACATCTGAAGGGTGTGTTTGTAGGGGTATGTGGCTGATGATGCATCACACAGCTCTGTAAGCATGGAAGGGGAGTGCATCCCCTTCCCCACCAGCATCCTGTCTCTTGGCCCTGCCTGGTCACACCCGGTTCTGGTTTGTCTGTGGGCATGTCCTGCCCTCCTTGGTGGGTAGGACCCTCTTAACTGAGGCCCACCTGTGTGTTTCTGAAGCTTTATTTTATGTCATTAACATGATGAATAGAAATATTGAGTGCAACTGAGCAGGACAGACCACTTCAGGAGCCCAGTGGCAATGTGTGCTCTCAGTTTGAGGACAGATTGTTGGGACACTTTTTTGCAAGCTCCTGGAAATTACACTTCCCTTGTTTCTCATCACTGAAATCAAGACATCCAACATCTACCACCTCCTGCTTTCCCACTCATCCTGTCAAAGAGGCAAATGAGTTTGGGTTGCGTACAACGTGTTCTTGACATTCACTCTAGTTTTTAAAAATCACTTTATAGTTCTCCTGGTGTTTGTAAACAGATTGTTTAATAATTTGTGTTATTCTTTTTCCAGACTGATGGATTTTTGGTTCCCCAGACCCTCATTTTCCACCTTTAAAAGTGAGAGGTACTCTCTTTACTCTCCTGGTGCGCAGCACAAAACATTTTATGCAAAGAAACAGCAAACTAATATTGCATTGTAGCAACTATTCTGAGTCATTCTGAAGATTAAACAGGAACAACAGCAGTGGTAGGACCTGAATGTTCAGAGATAACAAGGCAGCAGGGAAAGGCTGTGCCAGCAGCAGCATCCCACCTCTGCAGAGGGTGGGTGGCAGCAGTGGTGGCTCAATCAGGACGGGCTGCAGGGAGAAAAGCATCTGCCAGACAAGAATTGCACATGCTGGAGCATCACCAGAATCCAAACATTTGGGTATTTGGCTGCTGGTATTTTGGTACTTCAGCAGAGGTGCACTGCTGTCCATCTTCCAGTGTGGAAAAGCCAAACTTGCCTTTTCCAGAATGCACTGATGGACTGAAAGGACTGACAGGCCAAAGTCAGACATGTACTTCTATCCACATTAATCCCTGGTGTTGAAAAAAATGAAAGAACCCTGTAGTTTAATAAAAACTGAGCTAAGTTCTCAAACAGTTTATTTTTTTTAAAAAAAGTTTCTTTTTCTTTGGCAATGCTTGATTGACCTATTTTGGTGGATTAGGTACTGGGACATGATGCTTATATAAACTTTCTTAATAAGCTGTGCTAGACACAGACATCCCTTATGAAAACTGTTATCTTCCTGCTGCATTATTTTTATTGTTCAGAACATAACACAAGGCAAAAGTACAGAGAATTCAGAAGACATTTTATCATTAATAACTTCATAATTTTCCTTTTGTCTGTCTTTCTGTTAAGGAAAGTAAATGCTTAAATCCAAGTGTACTATTGCTATCTTGGATCTGTGCTTGTAATTTCTGTACCTCACAACTTAGAAAATGAAAATTTTTGCAAATCCCATCATTCTGTCATAATGAATTTCAGTTTCTAACACTCTTGATGTGTACCACCACATGAAATACTTTTTAAAATTTAACATTAAGAAGGAGTTGTGATGGGATTGCAGTGGTTCCTGGGGTTCTCTCTTTACAGTGTAGGATTGTGTCTCTCAACCTGAGCCCCTTGCTATGAAATGTGAGTCCTGTGCATGGCCGTATAAGTCAACACTCTGAAGGAAGCAAGGGGATGACTGAATTCCTGAAGGTGAGGGAATATTTTAGCCCAAAAATGAACCCAGGATGTGAGGTGAGGCCTCACCAGTGCCCAGTACAGGGAATCACTTCCCTGGTCCTGCTGGCCACACTATTGCTGATACAGACCAGGTGCCACTGGCCTCCTTGGCCCCCTGGGCATAGCTGGCTCATGATAAAAGTTGCCAAATCTGGTATCTCTTTGAATTGTACCATAGTGTTCTTTCCTTCATACCCCAAGTTTTCAGTAACCTTTGCTGATGGCAAGTAGCTTTCTTTTCCCAGTGCCTTTCTGCAGTGCTTTCCCACATGAGAGACAAAATAATTTCTAAGTGATTATTTTTTTCTTAATAATAGTAAAGCAGCTGCATCATGTTCCCAAGTCAAATATCCTCATTATTTAAAACAGATCTCTTCTTCATTCCTTCAGTATTTGGTCAGAAGAAATTAAGTCAGCAAAAAAAATGGTCACAAAGCCCAGTTGCCGAACATTTCCATTACAGAGAGCTCTCAGTCAAGTGTCTGCAGACTTAATGAACAGGAACTGCAGCCAAGTTCACAGCACATTGGGGACAATTTAATGGGAAGCTCACAGGACAGACTGCAGCTCAGTTATGTAGGTATACCTCTTCTCTTACTAAAAGAGTACTTAAAATGTGGAAGATTTGACTGTAGGGTCACTAGCAGAATAAAGGAAAGTCTTTCAGAAAAACCTGTCAGTACAGTGGTGTGCAATAAATGGTTGGGATCAGCTGCAAAGTACACTCACCTTGGTTCTTGGGGAAGTGGCCCAAGGGTTGCTAAGGACAATTAATCCTTTGCTTTCAGTGAGATCAGGGGTACTGACTTCAGTACTCGTGTCCTGGTGTTCCCTGGTAATGGAGAAACCTGTGGGACCCCATGGTTAGGAAGGACCATGGTCACAGCAAAGACTTATTTTAAATTTTAACAAACTGTATCTGAGGAGACATCTCACAAGACAAACACAATCCCCTTTTTCTTTCTTTTGCAGCTGACAAAATGGCCCTGACTAAGGAAACAACACCTTGCATCCTAAGAATATATCTAAATAAAAGTGAGGTGAAAGTGGGCAGTGACAACAACATTACCCTAGTGGCACTTGGTGAGACTGGGTATTTAGGAATACCCTGGAGGTGTTGAGCAGCCTTTGGTGCAAACACTCCTCTATTTTGGTTATAACCTCACTGGCTCAGTGGTGCAACACTTCTAAAGCAACTCAGGAGAGCATCTGTCCCTGTCAATATGAAACATTAAATAAATAAATAGCAGAAATCAACCATGGAGTGTTATTTGAAGATGATAAATTGACACTGACCACCCAGAAAGAGCAGAGACTGAGCAAATTACACTTTATGAAACAGGGTGTTGAAAAAGATGGAATATTTGTAACATTTTATAAATGGTAGAGAATCTGGGCCCACATCCTAAGTCATTGAAAGGGACATGAGGAAAAGGTACACCATTTTCTCCTGGTTAATTTGGCTGGCTTGCCCTATCTCATGGAGTTATCTTTTTACATAAAACCTAGTTAAGTGATGTTTGAGCAGTCAGGCCATCCGTAATTCAGGCTGGCAAGTTGCTGGCCCTCTGAAGCTGGCTCTGAAGGTACCGAGGACATAGCAGTGACAATCTGCTGAGGAAACAGAGGATATTTGTCTTTGGCTTTGGGGAGACAAAGAAATCCACAGCTCCACAATAACCTACAAAACACATGAAAGCTGAATGCTTCTTCTTTGTAAGGGAATGGAAATTCATTAGATACCTCCTGAAGGCAGGCAGCAAGATGCTTGCTGGGATTAAGGTTTTGCTTCATTTCTGCTCCCTGGGAGAGCTGATGGTGCTGCAAAGACCAAGAGAGACTGTTGGATGGAGAAAAAAATTAAAAATAAATTCTAGGATATATTTAAATGTTGAATAATGTTTAATGTGTGGTGTCTGAGACAGAATGTGCTTAATTAGGGGAAACGGAAAATCTGTCTAAGAAAATAAATGAGTATTGACTGAAGATTTGAGGGGAGGGGACTGAACTGACCCAGGGTGTCATTTTTGTGTTGCTCTTGGGATGAGTTTGGCACAAACTCTATAAATGTCAAAAACAGGTAAAAAGATAATTGTTGATATTATTTGCACTTAGCCTTGCTCATGGTTGTTGCTGTTCACAGCTGAGTCTCCTGAGAGGATTAGTAATACAGCTAATGAAGACTAATAATGCAGGTAAATTAGTTTGTATCTGATGTAATGGACTATTTTTAAAATTCTAATGATGTAACTGGGAAATCTGTACTCATTTTCAAGTTCCAGATGGTTTTAGAGCTAAGTCTGATTTTCTGAAAAAATGCCTCAGATGCATCATCTTCAGAACATCTGTATTTAAATTATGTCTGTCTTGTCCTGTTGTGATGAGCAAGGTATGACTTTTCCTCTTCCAGGAAATGTGATTTATGGTTTTATACTGTACAGCAGGAATAGCAAAATGAGCATCCAAATTAAATCAGGAAGAGGCAAGTGTGGGTGCTGTGCACGGATGGGGTCCAGATTTGGTTAATTATTTCACACTGAAGGAATGACCACGTAAGAAGTGAAATCTCTGCCCTGTGTGTGATTTGGCAACTCTTCTAACAACCAGCTCATACCATGAACTGAACTCTTGACACTGCCTGTCCACCTATGACAGCACAGTGGGATTTTTCCTTCCCAGCCCGTCTTGCACACGCACATGATGTTCTTGGCTGGTGTTTGGGGGTTTGGTAAAACTCAGGCTGAACTTGCTTCCAGCTGAGTTTGGATAGTTCATCCCCCTGGGAAGTTGGGGGCAGGCGAGCAGAAGAGATGAGATTGCAGAGCAACACACCCTCATCTTCCTTCCTTCCTCACACTAAATCTGGGATTTGGTAGCAGTGGTTTGGTATGGGGACACTCCCACATTGTTTTTCAAGAATAGTTTTTTTCCCAGCACTTTTTAAAGACAGGCACCTCTATTGTTTTTTGTAAAAGTGCATTTAAATGCTCTGCTGTTAGTCTTATTCTCTTCCTACCATTTGTGACCCCTTAAAAATGAATCTTCAGGCCTTTGGCAGCAAACTGAAAGCCACCAGCTGGAAGAAATCCCATACCACGTCTTGAAACAGCCAACAGAGTGTCTGCAAGCTTGGCATGTCCTTCCCTCCTCTGAGCACCTTGCAACAGTACAGCAAATAAACCAGCTCTTGTGTGTGTTTAGATTGTACTCTTGGCTTCTCTTTGGGTAGGAAAAGTGTGGGCAGAGCAGCATTTTGTTCAGGTGGGGTTTTTTTGAATGTGAGCATGTGAGGTCTTTATGGAAAACTGTTCTCCAACAGCCAGCAGCATGTGTGTGTGTGATACACAACCAGGGAGGGACTTGGAACAGATTTCCTCAAGCTCTTGCTCATGCCAGACACCCTAGTACTGAAAGAAGGGTTCAGTGGGAACTCTGCCTTGCAAAATTCCTGTATGTTTTTTTGCCCCCCGGCTTCAGTTCACAGGAAAGCTTGTCATGGTCCTCTGCAGTATTGGTGTTTTGGTCTGAAAAGACATATGTCTTCTAGGGAAGGCAGGAGCCTGTTTTGATATGGAAAATGTAACCCCCCTCTTTGTGAATTACTATAATTTTGAAATTAAGGGACACTCAGGCAAAGATAGGGGAATAGGAATAACAGTATTTTACTAGGAAAATTAAAATAAAAATGCAGTAGTACAAAAAAACCCCCACTGACAAGTCAGAACACAACCTGACACCCTGTTGGTCAGGGTGTTGGGAACAGTCCAACTAAGTCCTCCTGGAGTGACAGATGTTGGAGCAATGATCTTGTAGAATGGTGTAGTTTTCCTCTGAAGATCGAGTGGGGGTGAGATGGGTCCAGTCTTCCTCTGGGAATTCAGTAGAACCAGGCTGTCCTGGTGTTCTGAATCTCAGCTTTTATCCAGGTAGGAATTCTTGACTCCTCCCTGTGGGTGGAGCATCTCCCACTGGGATGATGTAATTTTATCAGCCATGCAGTGAGCCTTGATGGCCCATGAACAGCAGATATCCCCTGGAAGGAGGATGGGTGATGGAAGAGATAAAGAACACTGCCCCACCTGGTTTTAATAGCTGGTAATAGAATTCATACTGCTGGTTACATCTTGCATTGTAACCTGAGACAATTGGGAAGTCGTGGTGATTAATATGAGTTACCTGTGTGCTACCTCTAGTTTGATTTTTATCCCCAGCTGAAAACCAGAACAAACTATTGCAAGGAAACTGGTGAAATCCTGTGGTGTCATAGGACTGCAGCCAGCAGGTCACAGAGACTTTAAAGCCAAAGTTGTGATGATCAGAAGGTAAAACCTCATGCGGAGTAACAAGAAGAATTTCTCAGTGTTGTGCTGTAGAATAATCCATTTAAGGAGTGCCAAAAGCCCAATAAAAAGGGGTATTTGATGGACAAGAAGAACCTTGGTGGGTGAGTGGGCACCAGGGACCAGCTGGGTACATGGAGCTGTAACATGGCTTGTGCCCCTTTCTAGTGTGTCTGATTTTGCTCATGAACAATGACTATTGAACATCTTAATCTATTTTTAATTTTGGTTATTGTTAAATGCTTTCTTCTCTGTGGTTTCTCCAGGGAAATGTTAAATTATCTTTTTTTTTTCTCTCCTTCCCCATCTGTCTACTGCTGTTTATCTCTTCCTGGAAGAAATCCAAGTTTAGTAATTAAGGCACTGGAACAGTCAGAGGTTGGTTCAGTAGATAAAATGTAATTATAATAGATCTATGAATCTCCCTGCAGTAAATATTTTAACACCTTAGGCCAAATCCTCCATGAACACAAACAGAGTTTTTGAAGATCACACTGTCTTACACCCACTGGGGATTGGTGTAAAACTGCACTGACAGCTCCATTGTGGTTGTGTGGAGAAATTAAAAAAAAAAAAAAAAAAAGTTACCTTAGGAAGATGATGAGGTGCAACTGCCCAACAGGCAGTTTGGATGAAATGTGTGATTTTTTTTCTCACATCCTGTGATATATGCTTGCTTATCTGTTTCCCTTGGCAGTTTTCAAATACCCTGAAATAGAATTATGTCTGTATAGGTAAAATCTTCAATTGCAGTGGTGAGCAGTTTGATTACATATATTAACTAGACAAGGGTTGTAACTTATTCTCTAATTTGTGTGCTTAGGTGAGGGTTTGTGGTAGAAACATTCCACAGAAAATAAAAACACAAAAAGATCATTTTGGAGAACAGCAGCAAATTGCCTGAAATTTCCCCAAATCCCACCATTTCTGGGCATCTTGTTTACCCTTCTGCTGAAGTCTGGAGCAAGTTTCCATGCCATAGCTCGTGGCAGTCACTATTTCTGTCGTCCCTGACCTCAGAAAAGGCTCTCATGGGACATTGGCCCTGATGTCTCCCTCAGCTGTGAGCCTGGGGGAAACTGAGGTGAAGTGTTACCCACCAAACTTGCAAAGTGCCAGATGATGTTCTGTCACCTCCTGGTGTGGATCAAACGCTGCAGAGGGACAGTGGGAAAGTTGCTGGCCACAGACATGGCAAGGGAAGGACTTTAGAGTGAGCAACAGCCCCCTAAGGAATCAAAAGTTTTTCAAGAGACCATATGGATGAACCTAACAAAAGGTGAAAAATGAAAAAGAAAGTGAATATTAAGGCAGTGGAAGCCTGGTGGCAATTCCTGTTTGCCAAAAGTGAGGGGCACAGGTCCTGTAGGAGCAAAGACAGCAGCAGTTAGATGGGAACAGAGAGCTTTTTGCATAATGAAAGCAATTAATCCCTCAGTGTTTGTTCCTTCACAAGCAGAACCAATAACCTCATGTCTTTTAAACAATGACAGCTCCACTAACTCAATAGAGAGTTTAAAGAAAGCATTGAATAATAATGCAGTATTATTACAATAGGAAGAAAAACAGTCTCATTGAAATGTTAGGTACATGCTCCATCTTTTAAGAAACAGAGATTTTAGGGAGCTGAGAGCAGAGTCTGAGTCTGTAAATCTTCCTGTATTACTGCATAACATTACTTAACATAACACAAAGTATAACATAATAGAGTGATACAATATAATAATATAAAAATATATAATAATATAAAAATTAAAAGGCATTCCTCAAAAGCAGGGTCCAAAGCTCATGTGGGTGGCCTCTTTCCTTATGTGGAATTGATATGAAAACTCTTACCTCAAGCTTGTGTCTGCACTGAGTGCTTGATCAAAGGAGAAACCACAACGATCTTTAAAGTCACCAGAAAGCTGCATGTCTATCAGAGACATATTTCATTATGATTCAGGGATGCCAAAAGCATCTTCTTCCTTCAAGGTTTGCCAATTCATTTGAAAGAAGACGTAAAGGATGCATCTGTGCAAAGGCTTGGAGTTACACAGCTGGAAAAGGGGGAAACCAGTTGTTTATCCCTTCAGAAGCCTTGCATTTGCACAAGCAAACACTGCACAGGCTGGAAGAGACGTGCCCCACACCATGTCTGTGTCTAGCTGTGAGTGCTCAGAGAGGAAAAGCTGTGCCTGGCTCTGACCAGAAGCTTTTGGAAGCAATAATGAGCAAAGCTCGTGGCAGCACCAGCACATCTATAAAACATAGTGATGTTCCCATAGAAATATGCTACTGTGGTTGAGTACACACCAAGAGAAAATGTACCCCATGCAGATTTCTTGGTCAGTTGGTTTCTGGCAGGAGAAGACAATTAGAAAGAGGAGTTTTCAGGTATAAATCAGCTTTGTTTGGGCTGAGCAGCATTTGTGATGTAAGAAATGTAGGCCCCAGCAATGGCAGATTCTCAGCTGTCCTTGGCTCTTTCACTGTATTTCAGAGTTAAAGTGTCTGCCCCAGGAGGAGTCAGGAGTTGGGGGTTACCTGAGTTTTAGGGAAGTACACCAAATTAATTCATTTTGGGAAAGTGTGTTTTGCAAACAGTGAATAAAGATCAAAACCCATGAAGTGACATCAGCTCTGACAACCTTCATTTCTGTGGGATATTTTTGTCCTCTAAAGCAGAAGTTGGTAGCAATGATTGAAATAGGGTGCTCTTGTTGTTTTTGTTGAAACTAAAAAAAGCAAATACTGTCTGCAATTAGAATTTTCAGTTGGGGTGGGGTTTTCTGAGTATTTTTTTCCCCAGTAGGTTCAAGGATGTTTATTGGAAATTACCAGTAGGAGCTGCAAAAAATTGTCTTGCTATGTACAACTTCTCATTTATACGTGTAAAAGTTAGCTCTTTGAGAAATGCTTGTTGTTTTGGTCTGTTCATTTTGGTTTTGTTTTCCTGGAAGCCAAATCCATGGATAAGAATCACAGAATGGTTTGGGTTGGGAGGGACCTTAAAGACCATCTTGTTCCATCTCCTGCCATGAGCAGGGACACCTTCCACTATCCCAGGTTGCTCCAAGCCCCATCCAGCCTGGCCTTGGACACTCCCAGGGATGGAGCATCCACAGCTTCTGTGGACACCCTGTACCAGTGCCTCACCCTCACAATCAAGAATTTATTCCTAGTCTAAACCTGTCCTCAGATTTCCCTGACCCATGTGCAGGATGTTGCACTTGGCCTTGTTAAATAATAAACCTTTGTGAAGTTTATTATACTTTTTGTATGAGATTTTTTTTTCTCAGAATCAGTCGTGATGGCAGCTGCTGCCCTCAGATTTCCTTTTACAAACAAACAAAATCCCAGAACTTTTGGTTCAGATATTTATCTCAGTGTTCAAAAAGCAGCTAGATGAACTCACAGAGGAAGAAGCTGCCTGTTAAATACAAAGGAAACACCTCTGGCTTAGGAAAACTCCTGGAGTGCAAAATATCCATTTTGGAGAGTAACCATGGACTGTACCTTCACTGTCAGGTGCTTGTATTCCTTCCCATACACCTATTCTCAGTCAGTGCTGGAAACAGAACAATGGGTCTTTTATCTGCAGGAGTATCTCAGGATTTTGTCCTTGTCTTTTTATTCTGTGTCATGAAACCACAGAAATTTTGTTGCTTCGAAAATGTTTCTCAGCAGCAACACACCTGATTTTTGGAGCTACTTTGGCTGCATATCACAGAAAATAAACCAGCTTGTTGATATGGTGATCTACATTGCAAAGTTTGCATATGAAGCAAAAAGAATTAGGGTGCATTGAAACAGAAAGGTGCTGCAGTTAGGTGCACCCCAGGTAACTCTGGAAACTGTCACTTTTTTGAAAGTAACCACTAAAAATTAAAAAGGCATGTGACAAAACCTCATGAAAATCCCTTAAAAGCTTAATACAAACTTCATTAAACAACGATCAGAGCAGTAAAGTATTTGTGGTTCGCTCTGGTCATATGAGCTCATTTGTGGCTTGATATTCTCTTGATGAAATTCTTTCTGAGAGCTGCTCTCAAAGCAGGAAAAACAATGAGCTAGTTTCATATACTTGATTTAATCAGATTGCCCAAATTATCATTTTTCACTGCTGCCAGGGAATCAGAAACAACCTCATATTCCTCTCCTCACTCCCAGTCATTTTGGCATCCACAGTGTTTGGACCAGGGAAGTGTGAAAGAAACACGTGGTAGCAGCAGTCCAATGGAAAGTTTCAATAAGTGGTTCAGGCCACTGCAGCACTTACATGGGGTCATCTGGATGTAGAAATCTTGGAGAACTTTACACCAGAAATAATCAGTGGACTCCCAAGGTGTTGTGACCTTCAGTCGTGACTTCTCCAGCCCCTTGGTACAGCCACTGTCAGGACAAAGTGGGAGTTCTTCCACAGCTTCAATTTGGTTAAAGAATTGCTGAGTTGTGTGTTAGAGAAGAAAAGGCCTCTCTGCAGATGCCTAAATAATCTGGTTTATCTGTGCTGAGTGCCTCTTGCCCTCACCTGATGCCGTTTGGATTAGCTCTGGTCACACTGATGCATCTGGAGGGGTGTATTTGCACCGTCTTGTGGTAGCCTAAAAATAAACCTATACATCATTCCCTTTTGGGTTTTTTTTGTCCCCTAAATTTTATACTCAAGACTTCAAGTTTGATAAGTGAAAAAACCATTTAATCAAAACACCTTTCAAAAAAGGAAACGACAAATTAAGAGGACATGTTGCCTTAACAAATGTCTTCAGTTAATTTGAACCGGACAGCTGCTTGAGGAATCCCAGAAGGATGTAACATAAGGCTGTGCCTATTTTTCACCAGCAGACTCCAAGAAAATTTACCAATTTTTCTATTATTTATTAAGGTCTTCTGTGTTCTTTTATAGAAATCTGCCCAGAAGGAAGCAGGACTCAGCTTCTGCCTCTGATGGCCCAGGAGGAATCGCGTGCTGTGTTTGACACGCTGGTCCCTCAGAGCCTGGAAAACATGAAGAAATATGAGATGTCCTGCAGGAATGTGGAAGACATCATGTGCCTTGGAGCTTGGTGAATTTCCAGCAAAACTTACTTTTGCTCCAGATTCATGTTAATTCCTCAAAATCTGCCAGTTGAGATACTCTTAGCTAAGAAAACTGGAGGAAATTGAAAATCAGGGTAGACCAGAGTCACCCTTGCACACAGGGTCTGAGTTCTTGAAAAGAACAGCTTTAGGTATCCCTGTGAAAAATGTCTCCACAACGCAAAGCAGCTGTGGAAAGCCAAGAACATGATGGAAGCTGTGTTAACAAGGGAATAGGGAGTAATACAGAAAGTCCAGGGGCTTGACAAGTTAATCAGAGCTGGGCAGCAGTTTAAGAAACCTCACAAGGATATAAACCAGAGCTGCTCAAATGATTTCCACCAAGAGCTGCTGGATAGATGTAAACACTGCAAGGGGTTGGGTGGTTTCACTTTCAGAGGGATCTCAGGTTACACAGGAGTGCTGGGGAGAGGGAGTGGGGTTTGCAGCACCGAGGGGAAGCCAGGGGTGATGCTCTGGGGGAGGTGAGTGACACAGAGCTCCTGTGTGCAGGGCACCGAGGGGATGGAGAGGGATCAGATCACGTGGGGAGATGGACAAGGGGGGATGGCTTTAGGATGAAGGAAGATAGATTTAGATTTTATATAAAATTCTTCCCTGTGGGGGTGGTGAGGCTGCTCAGTGAAGCTGTGGCTGCCCCATCCCTGGGAGTGTTCAAGGCCAGTTTGGACGGGGTTTTGAACACAATCTGGTCTAGTGGAAGGTGTTCCTGTCCACAGCAGGAAATTGGAAGGAGATGATCTTTGAAGTCCCTTCCAATCCAAACCATTCTGTGATTTATGGGGCTGGAACAGGATTCAGAACATAAGGGCAACCTGAAGCTGCAGAATTTGAGAAATAAACTAGTAGGTAGAGTAGGACAAAACAGAAGATTTGAATAAAAAAATTTCAGGCAGTATTTTCTACTGAGTCTCTGTTCACATTGCACAATATAGGATTAGTAAATCTTCTTCATTAAAAGAAGAATTGTGTTATTTAATTTCCAATTATTTCATCCTCCAAGGCAACAGAGTAACTGGAGACAGACCTGCTCATCCTGCAGATCAAATTGCTTTAATCTCTTTTAAGGGTGTTCCTTGCTGATGCAGCTCCTTGTTCCTCTGTCTGCTTATGCCACAGATCACCACAGTATATTCACATTTCTAAAATACATAATGCTTTGCCTGAAACCTTCTTAAAATTTGCGATGGGTAAAGACCATCTTCAGATCCTGATCATTATCACTCATTCTATGGAACATGAAAGAGGCGAATGTTCTTTTCCCTTTGCAAAAGCATTTTATCCTTGGCTAAGTTTGATGGTTCATTCCATTGCAGTGCTCTTCCCTGAATCAGTTGTGTTTGTTTGCTCTGAATCTGTTCCACCACTGGAAGAGGCAGTAGGTGCAAGAAGAGGATTTTAAGAGGCAAGAGATCAGGGTCATGAAAAGGAGGAAAATGGAGAGTGGTGAGTAGAAGCATGGAGGGAAAAAGGCAAGAGACAAGGGAAAGGCACAGGCACTCTGTGAGCTGGGAGGATGTGGGAGCCAGTGGAGCTGGCAGAGGACACAGCACTGAGACTGGAATGCAGGGCACAGGGACTCTGCAGAGCCTGTGATTTGAACCACCAAGTGCATCCAACTTTCTTCTGCTCAGCTCATGGGACTGGGCTTGGGCATCACCTGGAAGGAGGCTGAAATCATGGAAACACTTTGGTGTCAGGAATTGATGTTACCAGGGCAAAAGAATGGTTTAGAAGAGGCAGGCAGTTTTGCTTCACAGCATAGATAATTCTGATTGTATTATGTTTTCTGGTTTTGTTGGCAAAAATCTGACAGCATGAGACAACAAATGGCTTTTAACTTATTGTTTTCTCTAAGGAAAGCATTATTTTTTAAAGATCTCTCCATTAAATCTGCATATGCTTGGAGCCTGAAGAAAACAATCTGATGGAGCAAGGGGGAGGAAGGGGATGGAACAGCTGAAAACCTATTTGCTAAGTCCTGCAATGGAGAATATATATTTTAATGTGAAACAGTGATGACAAGGGAAGCTTTAGACAGCTTCAAAGCCAAAGCATCCAGGCAGGCAGTCCTGCAGGACTTCAAAACCCTGCGTGGAGACAAAGCTTTTTGTACATCAGAGCTTGAAATTCAAATCAAGCAGAGAGCGAGCCAAGCCAACTTTGAGCATTTTGCATTTCACTTGATGTCCTTAAAGGCTGCAAGAGTTTCTTTATAATTTTCTTGCATCACATGCCATTTTCAGCACTGTTTTGCAGGTGTTTCTTTGCTCCTTTTCTTCCAGTTTCTTTGAGAGGTTACACAGATTTGTAGTGTATCATGTGTTTTTCAAAGCTTTGTTCAGCTGGATTCTCCTCCCCTCCCTTCAGCCTCAAAGGCAGATTTACAGGAATCTTTCAGAGATACGACACTGTATTATTTTAAAAGCCTTGCTCTTCTTATCTTCATGGCCTGGCAGGTCACAAAGGACTACATATGAGGATAAGCATCAGGTTCCCCAGCATGGAATAAAGTCAGACTGGATTGCACAAAACACTTTAACACATAAATCCAGATACCCTTTGCAGTGTCTCCGCTCTCTCCTATCACTAATCAGATTTCTTGAATTTATTTTTAAAAAGACAGGAGGGGAGAGTGCCAGGAAGAGCAAAAATATCCCCGAACCTCTATCAAAGTACCTGAAATAACATTTTAATTTCCATCCAAATAATGCTGCTTCAAGAGTGGCTCAGTAAAGATATTTTATGACAAAAGCAACAAAAGAATTCTGTTGCCTAACTACTGATAGGGTTGATATTTCAATAATGAATATCCAAAATATCATCTAATGTAGACTGTTTTCAAAATAAGGGCAGAGAGGAAATTACATTTGCTTTTGTTGAAGGAGCAACTGGATATTGGAAAATTGTTGCAGGCTTTGCTGGATTTGATTCAAATAAATGCTTACAGCTTGGTTCTCCATTGCCCGTGTTTTACACTGTAATTTCAGCCACACTGTCTTTCTCCACGTGCTGCTGAAATTAAGGAACCTGGAAGTTTTATAATGACAGTTCTGGCTCAGCTCATCTGTGCCAAGATGAGGAACTGGGAGACTTTGGGTATGAAAACTTAGGTTTGGCCACATCCAGAGACAACTGAGGTGACTGGAGGGGTGGCACCCCAAATCTTGGCTCCCAGGGTGCAATATCAAAACCTGCACCAGCTACCTCCTGATCTCAGTAGGATGAGATGGTGGCTGAATTAGCACCAACCAGGTGGTTGAATTAGCACCAACCCACCCTCCCCCCAGGACAAATAATAAAAAATGGATAAATAAACCTGGTTTTGCCAATGACACTTGTTACCCCACAGGGCACCAAGGGGTTGGATTCATGGGCTTCCATTCTGGGTCCCTGGGGATTTCTGCACCCCTGCAGTGAGTGGGTGCCACTTACAGCCTGACAGGGAGTGAGGAGAGGGGCTTGAGGAAAGCTGTGCCCAGCCACGTGTGGAGGCTTCAGGCAGGCAGCAAGAAATAGCTCTGCAGAGATTTAAGCAAGACAAAGGAGCAGTGGTGTTTTTGGCTGTACCTGGTGTGGCTGAGGGAGATGAGGTTTATTTGGCCAGCAGTCACGAAATATCTCCCTGTGTTCCCTTGCATTTCTGTCTTTTCACAGAGAGTTCAGTTTGTCCCTCTTGCTCCTAACCCTGATATCACTGGCATGCTTTAAATCTGAAGACAGAAATTAGGCTGTTCTACAGGGAGGTAAGAAATTAGGCAGCTACTCCAGGAGCCAAGGTAAGGGAATGAAGTGGGATTTAAGAGGCACTAGTTTCAAACTGAGAGAGAGCTGGCTTACATTAGATATTAGGAAGAATTTCTGGACTGTGAGGGTGGTGAGGCTCTGTCACAAGTTGCCCAAAGCACCTGTGGATGCCTCATCCCTGGAAAAGTTCAAGGCCAGGTTGGATGGGGCAACTTGGTCTGGTGGAAGGTGTCCCTGCCCTTGGCAGGGGGTTGGGAATAGATGATCTTTAGGGACTCTTCCAACCCAAACCACTGTGTAACCCTGACAGTCACTTCACCTCTGAAGAGTTTCTCCATGTGTGTGGTGGACACCAGGTGTGTCCCTGGGAGGAGGCTGCTATTGCAGATACCCAGCCCTGGCCCTCCTTTCTCTGAGGAGCCCTGGAGTCTGCTCCATCACAGGCTCAAACAAGAAGTGGTGGCACAGGAATCCTCACAAATGTCACAGCCTTAATGGTGGCATTTGCAGTAAAATGTGAGAGGATGGAAGTTCCTGCTGTGTGCCTCCAATTCTGATGCTCTTTCTGGGTGAGGACAAGAGGAGGATCTTTGCATTTTTGCTCTGCTGCACAGGTCTGAGCTATTTGTTGCTTCCATAACCTTAAAGCTGAAATGGTTCTGTGATTCCATACTGAGTGGTGTCTGTCTGAGGGACAAAGGGGTCAGCCAGCCATGGAGGATTGGTCCAGCATCTCCTCTGAGGATGTGTCTGCCAGGTAGGAGGGACAGGGAGTATTCAGCTGTGGCTGGCAGAGGTTCTTGCTGAAAGGCAAAGGTACAGAGAGGGGTACAAGCAGCCTCCTGGCACTCATAGGAGTGATTCCTGCCTCTGTAGCTTTTGGCCTTTACTGCTCCTGAGACAGTAAAGCATCTTCTGCATCTCAGCATCTTCTGCTGTGCAGAGCCAGCTGAACCACTGTGCTCAGCTTTCACTCAACAGAAAAAGTTCTGTTGGTCAAAGGAATTTTGGTAGAAAAACCCCTTCCCTTACTTTTGTGTATTTTTGTTTAATTGTTCCTAAGACCTTTTTCAAGGAAGCGCAATTCCAAATTTAGGTTAAATTGACTGCAGGATACACACCCAGCTGGAGATGCTGAGTTTTCAGGTTGGAGGTCTTCTCAGAAACCAGTGATATGTATTGTGGAAAAACTAAAAAAACAGAGTAATTTTGGTTTCAAACACCTGACCCACAATTAGCATTTTGCCTTTTTCTGACAGTTAACAAAGAAGCCCCAGGCTGTATGACTGCTGGCTGTTTAGTCAGGAGAACAAGAGGCTCAGGGGGGACTTTGCTGTTCTCTACAACTCCCTGAAAGGAGGCTGTAGCCAGGTGGGAGTTGGTCTCTTCTCCCAGATAACAAGTGATGGGACAAGTGGAAATGGTCTCAAGCTGTGCCAGGGGAGGTTTAGATTGGATGTTAGGAATAGTTTTGTTGCTGAAGGGATGCCAAGCACTGGAACAGGCTGCCCAGGGCAGTGGTGGAGTCACCATCCCTGGAGGGATTTGAAAGATGTGTAAATGTGGCACTTGGGGACATGGCTTGGCTGTGCTGGGTTAATAGCTGGGTTTAGGGATCTTGGAGGTGTTTTATTCTGCAATTTCCATGTGCAGTGATTGAAGACAGGATATTGCAGAGCACTCTGATGGTATGGGCTGGCTTTGTAGGTGCAGAAACATTTTCTACACCAGAATGTGTCTCTGTGCCTGTGAGGGAGGAGAGAAATTAATTCAGGTGAATCTGGAGCATAATCTCTGTGCCCATGTAAAACCTTAAATGTTCTGTGGGATGCTTTAGTCAGCAGTAGGAGATGAGGAGTCCCCGTGTGCAGAGGCGAGGGTTTAAGCTGTATATAACCAACAGGGGGCATTAGGTTTATGCTTATTAAATGTGTATTTCTATTCCTAGCAGGAAAAAAATCTCCGAGTAGTTTGATTGAAAACAGCAGGATGTGAATCTTGTACCCTATAAAAGATGCAGGATTCTGGTTATTTTTTTTTTTTTTCTTTATTTTTCCAGTTTAGCAACCATATAAATCTGCTTTTCTTTATGTCTAGCCTGTATCTATTCTGAGACAAAGGTAAGCGAGATAGATGTGATTAACAATCAGATGATTTTTGCATGATTTGCAGCTCAAAAAGCACTTGAAAGATATGAGTGTTTCTGGTACAAATTTGTTTGTATTGATGATTCCCAGTTTTCTAACCAGAAATTAACGTAAGGCTGCAATTACATCTTTCTGATGGAAATGAGATTCAGCAGCGCACAGTCAACTGCTGCCCTTAATTTTGGAGAAATCTTTGCTCTGAATTATTTGATTACTGAATGCAGAGGACTTCAGTGAGGAGCTACAGTGCAAGCACAAATTGTGGTCTTTGGAAATGAAAGTAATATTTATTACAGAGATAATTATTATGGCTACAATCACTCATACTCCTGTGCGTGGCACTATTAATATACACGTTCCTTTTATATTTATATTTTGTAGTCACAGCACTGACTGTAGGAGCAACCTTTTTCTCTTCACACAAAGTGGAAAACTGTAGCCTGCTCTACACTCCTGTCACACCCCAGCAGCTGGAAAACTGTTTTAGGTGAAGTGATTTCTACAATCTGTAGTTAACTTCAGCTGCATTTGGAAACATGGAAATAGATTAAGGAATTAGACGTCAAATAGTTAGATGGTACAGCTGTGACCAGCTTTCATAAAGCAATGCCAAAACAAATTATTGTGCCAAATGTTCAGATGCTCTATGTTTCAGTAGGTTGGTTTAATTACCTGCCTTATGTTAAACCGGGTTTTATTCCACTTAATAACTTCTTCTGAAGAAACGTAAAAGTTAGGATTTTGAAGTAAAGAAATGATCAACCTCCAGCAGTTTCAGAGTTTTTGCCTGGGATACTCTCAGTAACTCTTGTTCTCCCACTGTCAGAGAAGAGAAATTCTAATGGACCAGTGGCACACAGTAACTCCTTTCCCCTGAGCCCTCTTTAAACCCCAGTCACAAAAAAAAAAAAAAAAAAAGGCAAGACGAGCTTGGTTCATTTTTATCCAGCAAGAAGTTGTTTGGAGGAAGGGTTGGATCCAATTAATCAGTGGCTTGACTCTGAGGGACACCTGATCTAAGACTTTTTCCACAGTCCAAATGTGCTGCAGGCAGAACAGGGTCTGTAGGCTTCAGGCTGGTCACCACTATTAACAGAAAAGTGTGTTTTATTTTACACTCTTTACCTGGCATGTTTGTAAACACAGGGGAAGGAACCAAATCACCTAGAAAGATTTTTTTTTTTTTTTGAAAGTTGGTTGGTCAATGCCCTGGGACATCCTTCCTTCTCATGGAGCAGAATTTAGTGTCCTTCTATACTTAACTCAAGCTGAACAGCATTTTAAACAGGATCTCATCTGCTGGGCCAGTTTGTGTTAGTGAAGAGTGGTGTTGCTCTGTGTATCCAACAGAACAGCAAATTAGTGACACCTTTTCCATGCTAATCAATTAGTCATGTAAGATGTTCCTGCTTTGCAAAGAAGTGCTGGAGTAGCAGCTGTGTGACTTGTTATGAAAGGTCTGTGTGTCAGCAGATTCTGCCTCTGTGTTGTGTTTTTTTGCAGAGCTAGCAGCAAATCCTAATAAAACCTAATGTGAGAAAACATTGCCAGTGAGGTGATAGGTTGAGATTAACTGCACTAAAAAGAGGCAATTCCATGCTAAGTCTTTTTTAACTTCTCTGAAGAGTCGCTATTATAAACATACCAATTTAAGGGCTTCTTTCTGCTCCTGTGAAAATCAATATGAAAACTCACACAGAATTAATCTAAAAAAGAAAAAGCAGCCAGCCACCACTCATCCTAAATTTGGACAGCTAAACTTTCTGGCTTTCCAGTAACACAAGTTCTAACAAGAATGTTTAAACTCAAAATTAGCCCCATGCTGAGCTCTAATGACAATTCCTAAAAAAAAAAAAAATTAAACTGCAGTTAAGGTAAACTCCAATGTGAGTAATTTAGTTCTCAAAAATACCTTTTATAAACAAGTGTATATAAATGAGTTTAAAATTGGAAAAAAAATTCCCCAACACCTTGCTCTTAACTGCATCACTGTTATTATAACATATTCCCCCAAACATATAAAAAAATTTAGGTTGCAGGTGTTAGAAGCAAATGTTGTGTTTAACACCTTTTTCTGATGTTTGGGTTTTTTAGGTACATAAGTTCCAGGACAATTTAATGTCACCCACTTATGTCCATCCTTCAGCTGCCAGAATGTCTTGAGATTTTCTAGTGTACTTGAGGCACAGTTCCCAGGCTCTCCCTGTGACATAAAATGTGGTGAACACAGTGGACTTTTAGTTCTGGGGAAGTTTTTTTCTGTAGTTGCTGCTGATTTCAGAAGAAGCTCCAAAACTGGCATGACTGTCACATGGAGAAGGCTCCAGAAGAGGTGTCAGATGTGGGAATAACTTGTACCACCTCTGGGAAGGAAAATGAAGTGTCTCACTTTGCCACAGGCACCTGTGATGACTGACTGGTCTGTCCCCTTTCCTGCCAGGGCAGCTTTCCTCTCTGCTTCTCACATGTGCGTGCTACCACCTGTGGAAGGACAAAAGTATTCATCATCCAAAAAATTAAAAAAAGAGCCGTGATCAGAACTACAGCCCCAGATCCTTGAGTCGTAGGACCAGGGACTCTCAGCTTGCCCTTCTTTAGCAAAGAAAATTTCTTCACTTTGGAATCCCCTAGCCAGCCTGGAAACCTGGTCAGACCACAGCCTAAGAAGCAATTCATGTCTTGGAGTCTGCAGGAAGCCTGAAAAACAGCTCTGATGCAGGAAATGGCTCTATTCTCCAGCAGGGTGCTTGCTCTCCTCTCCTCTCATCTCCCATGTGTGGCCATGGCTCCAGCACAGTGGGGCTTATTTGCTGCTGCTCCTTTCACACTCCCCCAGTTCTCCTGTGCTGGAATTGTGACCTTTGGGGTGCAAGGGGGGATGTCATGCTGTTTGGGGCTTCTATCAGGCTTAATCCAGACTATTATCTGCTCCTGCCTGAAAAAAATATCTCTTTCTGCTACTAGAATAGCATTTATTTCTGAGTTTCCTGCCCCTTTGGTGCCAAGGATTTATTGCTGGTTTAAGTAGTCCAAAGACTCCCCAAAATATGGAACCCTGGAGCCAAGAGCAGGGTTTTTAAAGTGTATTTCAAACTGCACCTAGGAAAGACCTGTGAGCCTGTTCACTCCTTGCCTCTGTCATGGATTTCCTCAGAGCATGCCTGCAAGGATGATTTTGGGGTAAAAATCCAGGATTAGTCAACAAGGCCAAGAGAAGCAGAACATGCTTCTGTGACGTGTTCTTAGATGGACACTACTTTAAATGCAAAATGCTTCTTCTAAGATAAACCAGTGGATTGCTTCCAATTCTGAATCTTTTCTGTGATGATTCAGCTATTGGCAAAAATAAGGTGAAGAGTACAATGTTGAAGTGCTGTCATCCCATCTTCACATGATTGTTATTTCAGGTATTACCTGTTCAGGGTAAAAATATTTTCCTCTAAAAAGAGAAAACAACAACAAAAAAAGCCCCCAAACAACCCAAAAAAACCACCCCAAAACAACAGCAAAAAGAAAAGGGCATGAGTCCATTTTCTTGCTCTTCTGTAATTAATATAGTGATTTATCTCTGTAAAGCCTATCAATGAATTATTGGTTGCTATCAACTAATTCCTCAGGATGAAACCCTGGGAGAGGAAGTTGCCATGGGCTCATTAGAGCCCCCAGAAATTAATGTGGGTGCTGATATTTGCTATCCTTATGATGGAAGAGCATTTATTTTAACAATTTTTTTATTCCACATACCCCCTTGACTACTGAACACCAACCATTTCCTTTTCACATCTGACTCTGACTGTGATTTATCCTTGCCCCAAACATTGCTTCCTGGGCATCTGCAAGCTGCCATCCTGTGGTATTGGCCATATTGGGATTTTACGTTAAATCAGAGGACTCTCCTCTTCTTTCCAAGTAGGAGTTTGAGATTTCCACCTCTTCTCTCCGGAAAGGTCTTGAAGACATGAGAACTTTCACTCTTATCACTGTATGCTTTCCTACCCACAAATGTGCTGCAGCACGTGTCAGGATTTCCTTTCAGGGTTAGAATTATGAGCTCTGTGCCCTTGAAAATGAGGGATGTCCCTTCTTCCAGGGAGAAAGTACACACCAGTCTTGGCTTGGACATTGCAGCACCTGCCTGATGCTGTGATAATGGACTTTGAAAGTTTTGATGCTGTTCAATTCAAGGTGTTATTTTAGGTCATTTCAGAAGCTTTAATGGCTCCCTGTGACTGCACAGCTGGACTCATGATAACTGAAGCACAGACCTTGCAGGTGAAGGAATATGAAAAACAACATTAATAAAGTGATAATGTTTGAAAGGCTCTTTTCCCAAGTGTCTGATTCTGGCTTAAGAAAAGGCTGTGGAAAAGAAAAATTGGGTTTCTAGGCAGTCTAAAGGGAGCCAATGCCCATATAATGGCTCAGTTACTTCTGCCCATATGTCTATGCATTGCAACACAGTCTTCAGTTACATTCCCCTTCAATATTTCATATATTTGTGTGTATTAACCTCTTCCACTGACTTCTTCTGACTTGTGTGCAACTTTGGCCTGTAATATCTTTGATGTGTCTACAAAGAGAAAATGAAAGCTACAAAATAATAAGGTGAGGGCTATAAAAAAGTGTCATGTTAAATGCAAGCAAGAGCTGTTATTGTTAAATCTCAACAGGGATCTTCCATGAAGCTGTGCAAGTTATTCAAACCTAGGGTCTCCCACTGCCCATTCTTCCTATATTTTTCATAAGCTTATGGGGCAGGCAGAAGTTGTGATAAGGAGAAGAGCTTTGCTCTCACAGCTGTAACCAAAGCCTCCAGACACTGAACGCATAAACTTCTGCTGAGCTGGGACTCCACTGCTGAAGGATCCTGGATGTCTCAAGTTGGACACTGTGATTTCCCTGACCATTTTGACCTTAATCTCCCTGTGCCCCAGTTTCCTGTCTGATCCTGGTATGACGAGGTAAAATGCAGAAGATATTCAACAGTGCCTACAAAGCACAAGTAGATTAGTGATGAGCACCACACATAAAAAAAAAGAAAAATTAATCATGCCATACTTGAGCAGAGGTTGGCTGGGGTCCCGGGGATGTGGCACAGGGCCATGTTGAATGAGAAGTGTAAAAGGGAAAAGCTTAGGCATTATCCATGCCCTGAGCCATCCTCAGTGCATCCCAAGTGCAGGATGCACAGAGAGCCTTAATTCTTCCTAATTCCTGTGTGCTTGACTCAGCTGAATGCTGTTGCCTCCCGTGAGTTCTGCATTCCTTTGCTTTGTTCTGCCAAAGGGACTGAGGGACAGGAGATTTATAACCTCCAGGTCTAGTTGTCCAGATTTAACTCGCCCAACACAACAGAGAATAAAGAATTCTCACCGGTGCCAAATTAGAATCCAGCGAGTACTTTAGGTCTGAGGTTTCATCAATACTTTCCATCAATTTTTATACCAAAAGCAGCAACTTTTGTCAAGTTTTTATTGATTTCCTGCCTGCCAAAGTGCTTTTTCAAATTTGTAATGGAGTAAGAAGCAAAACCTCCAAAAACAGGGAAGGAAAGAAACTGCAATTTTTTTTATTTTTGGGAAAGAAACAGCAATTTGTTTCCTCGCCCTCTTTACTTTTTCTCACCTAAGTATTTTTTCTGGTATTATCAGCTGCTGCTATGAGCAGAGGTATTTCTTCCTTTCTCAAGGCTACTGTCTGAAGGCAGTGCAGAAATGCAGATCTGAAGCAATCCCCTCAGCAACTTCCAGACTCAGATTCCACCTTTTTGGTGAGTAGGATGGTGGGCTCAGAGATGCTGCTTTGCTTCCTGCTGATTTCTGACAACACCCCCCTCACAGTTCTTGTTTAGTGTTTCTGGAGCTAGTAGAAAAAACCCCTGACCTTATAGTCCCCCCTGCTGAGGAGAAAAAGTTGCAGTATGAGCTTCCCTGTTGTCCCACTCCAGTATCTGACAACAGATGCACTTTACTCATGGAGAAAGATTTATTAAGGGTTCTCATGCCTCTTAGCAGAAAAGTCTCTTCTGTCACATTCTTTGGTGCAGATTCTGTAGCCTTTAAGGAGAAAACTCTACCTACTTTCTCACCATTGAACATCCTTCAAATATCTGTCTCCAGCATCTGTTTCCCACTTGAGCCGTTGTTACACTAATACCTGTAGGTCATTGGAAATCAAATATTGCTAATTTGGAGTTCATGTGTACAAATCACATTGTCTATTACAAAAATCCCACGGTCATCTTGATGATGGTTTATGGAATGGGAAGTCTTCTGTGTGCACCTGGGGCAGAGAACAGCTCTGAGCCTTGCCAAGGGTATCCCATGACTCAGTTCTGCTGACAATATTTTCAGAGCCAGCAGGTGAGTCTCACTGGGTCCCCAGGGTGGTCCCAGGGAACCTGACTCACCTTGTTACACACAGCACTGAGAGCACAGGAAATGTGGATCTGCTCAGCAGCTCGGATGTTCCAATGACTCAGGCTGCTGCATTGGATCAGTGCCTGACCTGCTTATGCCGGTCTGTGTCTCCCTCCTCTTCCAGGAGTCCTGGGAGTGATGATTCTTCAATTCGTAAATTCACAGAAGACACATTTAAAGCTCTGTGCTGTGAATAAGAACCAGTTCTGAAATGTTTAATAGTCCCTGAAGTAAAATAAGCCTCTCCTGTAGGTTTAGATTCCAAGGCTCAGCTCTTCACCACATGCAGCTGAACTTCATAGTGTGTGCTGCCTCCACTTACTGTGGGAGATTCTGCTGGGTGGATTTGGGGTATTGTGCCTTTTGTAGAAATACCAGGAAAGAGGTAAATCACCCTGAGCAGGTGCTTCAAATTTCCAAAGAAAGGAAATGGTGAAGCAGAAGAGGAGGGAATCATGATTACTTTTACTCTGGTACAACGATGTGCTCATTCACTTTTTTGCCTTCTTCCTTTTAGGAAAGAAAAACTAGTTTCTTCCCTTAAAGAAATAAAGTTTGCCAGCCAAGAAGAAAGAAGAACTAGGAATGCTCTGATCATTCATCAGGAACATTGTTACATTTGGCTTAGATATTTTTTTTTTCTTTTTAATGTTTTAACAATTAATTAATTCCTTAAAAGTGAAACTGTTTTGACTTACCTGTTCTGGGGGAAAGAAAAGAAAGCATTTTGAATCACAGTGGGATTTTTGCCACAATTAAGAACAGTTCCTTGAGACTGGGATATTTTTGGTGTGGAAAGAAGCTACTTAGTTGTCTTTTTCCTACTTACACTGACCTCAAACCGTTCTGACAGTTTCCTGTGTGGTGGCTCGATGCTGTTTCCAAGCACAATTTGAAGATTCCCAAAAGAAGACAAGAGTCTCTTTGCAGTTCTCAGTTTGCTTTCTTTGTCAGACTCTTCTTTTCAAGGTTATCTTTAGCCTCATCCAGCATTCCAGGAAAAGAAAGAAGTGTCCTCTGGAGTTTTTTGCAACCTTGCTATAGAAACATCCCACCACGTCTTGCCATTTCTAGCTGACGTCTGTGACATTTAAAGATATGTTTCTGGAGCTTGTCCCTCTCCATAACCTCTTGTTTAATTAGTGCCACTGGAAATACAGCAACAGAACTCAAAGGAGGGATCTGAAGTTGAGGAGATGGAGCAGGGAGAATGGAGTGACTCTTGGGCATGGCTGCCACATCAGAACAGAAAAGTTTATTGGAAAGGGGGAACAAGAAGGGGTTTGGTGAAAAGGGGCATGGGAGGGCAAGTAGCAAGTCTAGGTTTCAAAATGAGGTTGGGAAATGAGTAGAAAAATTCAGATTGGTTGGGAGGGAACTGGGGAGCAGAGGTCCTGGCATCACTGTCCAGACAGATCAGTCGCACAGTATTTGCCTGGGCACAGCTGGTTTAGGTGAGCTACAGCTCACTTGAAACAAACGAAGGTGTTGTCCTCCACCTTCCAATTACCGGGAACAAAATTTCCCTGTACCTCGGGGCAGTGCTAGCAGGAGCATCTTTTTAACCACACCACTCTAAGGAAAGCCCTGAAGATGCCAGACTCGGGGGGAAACAATGAATGTTCGACAAATCGGGTGTGGTTCACACCTCAAACTTGTTTTCTGTCAGCATTCCCAAACTGATTGCAATTAAGCTGCTCCTGATTTGCATTTGTTTAAATGAAAGGAAATCCAGACGTTTTCCAGGGACAGCAGTACTGGCATCCAGGAGAGAACTGCTCCAGCAACAGCTCCTGGAGTGGCAGAGATTTTAACCTTTAAGCCGTGGAGTGCAGGGGACTTCAGTGTGACTTGCTGGACCAAGACTCAAGCACAGGAAGGCGCAGGTGCTGCAAGCACGATGAAAATAAATAAATAAATTGATTTTTCCACAGTGGAATGATGTCCTCTGGGAGAAGCACTGCTGCTTGTGCCAACCAGGGCAGGAGTGTGCAGCACACCGGGATGTGTTCTTCAGAGCACGCTCCTGCTCTGGACCAACACTGATTTTTCATGTCTTAGTTCCTTCTACAATACTTTCCTGTCTGCAGCAGCACGCAAAACTAGCACAGGCAGAAGCAGTAGGTGGAAAAATTCCTTCCAGCATTTTACTGTCCGTAGCTTTAAAAAATACTAGTGAAGAAACGGTTGGAGGGAGGACGGCGGCTGGGTCAGGAACAGGGCAAAGCTCACCCAGAGAGCCTCGGGTGTGGCGGCACTGACTCACCTGCTCCTCTGGGGCTCCGGCGCAGCAGCGCCTGCTCCTTCAATACGTGGAGAAAAGAGGTTTCCAGCCCCAAACCCGCCTCCTGTTGCCTCTCACGGAGAGAGGGGAGAATCCTCCAAGAAATATCTTGATGGCTTCAAGCGAGGCTAGTGGCATTTAACACTGTACGTTTAACACTTTGCGTTTATCTTTTGCGAGCGAAGTGCGGCCGCCTTCCCGTGCGCCACACACAAGCATCCCCGGGCGTTTTCCCTCGAACCCAAACTCTGGGGAGAAAAATAATAAAAATAAAAAACAACCACAAACAAAACAATGCATAGATGCAAAACCAGGGGTTTGGGTGAGTTTCGCTCAGGGCAGAACTTCGCAGAGGCTCAGCGAAGGGCGGGGACCGGGGGGGTTGCTCGGGGGATGCTCGCGGACTTCGCGACGCGCCCCACCCGCATCCTCCCCATCCCCTGCCGTCCCCCCCCGTCCCCGCTGTCCCCCCCCGTCCCCGCTGTCCCCCGGCCCGGCGGGGCGGTC
>JBBMKD010000216.1:55725262-55745565 GCA_037834095.1 Argya squamiceps
GAGAGGGCTGGTGGCACCGCAGAACACCTTCCTGGAGAACATCGTCCGGCGCTCCAGCGGTGAGAGGTTCTCCCACCCCCCCCACCCCGTCATGCATCCATCCGCCCGTCGATCCATCTATCCATCCGTCCCTCCGTCTCTCCGGCTTCTCGCCCCGGTGTTTGCCACGCTGGTGGGTCCGTGCCAAAGCGGTGCCTTCAAGGAACGGGATCCGCTCATCTCCCTCCGGAGCATCCCCTCGCGGTCCTTACCCTGTCTCCCCGCGCTTACATCGCAATCACTACTACCAATTTCAATCCTTTTCTCTTTTATGAGACAAAAAATTGTCATCCTCTCCGGTTTTTCTCGGGTCTTTTTTTCCCCCCCTCCATTTTTCTTGTTCTTTAGTTTTTGTAATAATTAGGACTTGCAACTATTTCCATTCAGGGGTTCAAAGTTTTTGCAATTCTGTGACACTTAAAAGTCTGTGGCGACGGTGCCGGGAAAGCGGTGAGGGAGTGACTGTGGTTTGGAATGATGGTAAATCCTGTGGCTCAGCAAAAGAGTAAAGAACTGTCTGCACTTGGTCATTTACGGCTCCTCCGTTAGGTGAATATTTACAGGGAGAGTTCAGGACTGTGTGGCATCCAGTTATTCCTTGCTGCTGGAGTTAATTTCACCCTTTCTAGTGCAAAGCAGCACTGTACACAGCTCCACTGAAGTTACATTGTGTTTGCAGCCCACTGTCTCTTTGGGTGTGCTGATGTAGATGCTGCTTTAGGCAAGTCCTGTGCTAGTTACATTAATTTTTTAATGTAATTTTTGCACTGGCACATAACTACTGAGACATAGGAATGTTTGCATGAATGCAGGAGTGCTCAGCATTGGGTTTGCTAAAAGATAACTCCTTGGTCAGCCCAAGTTTAGGGTGACACTGCCATGGGGAAACACTGCTGTGCCAGTGTGCACAGGGGACAGGAGTGGGAAAGGTCAGCAGAGCGTTGAGAAGAGTTACTACACCTAATGTTAATCGAGGCACCAATGGTTGTAAAATTATGCTGAAAAATGTTCCTTTCCACCTTTCCATACTGCATAGTGCTGGATGTACCTCACAGTCACACCAGTGTGGTGTGATGCGCTGGCTTGGGGTGGATTTTGATGGCAGGTAGTGAATTGGTGATTCATAGATTTTCCTCAGGAGCAGAAGTGGGATGAGGAGTTGGATTTATTTTAAATGTTGTGTATTAAAATGTCAGCTTTTTATTGAGCTGTTTTTGGGGGGCTTCCTTCCTCTGGTCTTGCCTCTGTCAGTTCTGTGGTCGGCAGCTGACTCCCTGTCAAGCCCTGTAGCTGCACCATCTCCAAGAGCTGGTTTCCCGCAATAGTGTTTTTATTTCCCAGAATATTAAATGCAGGCTTAATTAATAGGTGTTTATATAGCACTTTCCCTCTGACAATTTCAAAGTGTTGGGTGGAATTTAATTACACTTCATGGCTCCTTGTGGAAGAGGACAGTACAGAGGCTTTCTCAACCTGTTCATCAAATTGTGGCGTAAATGGGGGCTTGGGGCATCACAGCTGATTTCCCCAGGTCATGCAGCACTGTTGGTGGCAGGGCTGGCAGCATGGTTTGGGAATGCCATGGTTTTGTATCCTGCTCTAATTAAATCACACGTCCTCCCTGGTGAAAACTCAGTAAAGCTTTGAGATATCAAAAATTGGAAAAGCTCAGGGGGCTTTTGAATGTTATACTTTAAAAGCATGTATCCCCTCCAGTTTTTAACCTGGTCTAATTGAGGAGCATAAATCATGTTGATCTGATCATTCATTCTGCTTTTTCAGTGCCACTGATGGTGTCTAAGCATGGTGCTAGCTAGGGAGGTAAATCTTCCCTGTTGGACACAAAGAGGAAAGTAGATTGGGAATTTGCATTTAACTCATGTAAGTTGTCAGTGTTGTGAGCTGAAACATGATTTAGTTCTTATTTTTGTCATCCAGGACATAGCCTTATTTATCCTTTATAGAAATAGTAATTTTCATTGGATTCAGTACTGTTTAATCCAAACTTAATAATATACAGTGGAGCAAATCTGGTTCAAGTATCTCCTGCCAGTACTCGGTAGAAGACAAGGATTTGGTCTGCTGACTGACTGCTGGGTTTGTTTTTAGACTTGGATTCACCAGGTTCCAAGGCATTTTTCATTGACAATTTGAGGAATGAGATGAAGGAAATGATGATTGTTTTTTTAAAATACACCTTCAGCATTTCCCCCCAAAAAGCCTTTCTGTCACTGTTCCTGGTTCAGGGACATTTCCCTTTGAGCTTTGTCACGTTTATGCAATCCCATTGCACTTCTTGATCATAAACCTTTTCTTAACAATGAAGAGAAGGTTTGTAGATATGGGTAATAACTTCTTTTAGGGTATGGGTACTGCTGGAAAAAATCAGGCAGGTATTTCAGCAGATAGGCTCTCCTTCAGGTGAAATAGAAGCAATGGCTTCAAAATGAGGTGTTGATGGAGACGAATTACTCAGAGTTACTGGAGATGGATCCTAAAAACAAAATTTATAGACAAAACTGTAATAATTTTAAAATGTGAAAGTCAGGACTGGGAGCGGGTGTATTGGGAACACGGTGTGCAAGGCTTGGTGTGGTGTCTAGCCTGGTGTTAAAAGCAATCATTTATTGAATTTCCAGCATTCTTTGGGCACTTTCTCTTTAGGTATGTTGTGAACCCTTCCTTTTTACCTCAGCTCTGGCTGCTTATCAGGTTAAAACTGTGGGAGAAGCACTCAGTGTGCAGCCATGAGCAAAGCACCAAGGAGCTGAGCAGAAAGGAACGGGGTGGCTGTGGCTAGGGTGGCTGTGAAACAGGGTGACTGTGGCTCTTTGCCCTCTTGTGTTGGAGAGTGGGAGATCTGGGCTGCCCTGCTGGATGCCCCTCTCCATGCCAGTGTGTTTGGGAAGGATGGAGCAGTTTTGGGAAGCGATGGAGAGGTCCCACAGTGCCACCTTGCCTGGGGAACAGCTCTTTTGGAGATGAATTTACACCTTGGAGCTTGTGAAGTGTTTTAGGTCAGCATTGGACTTTGGTGTTTGGGCAGCATCACAGGTTGCAGGTGCTTCCCTAAGCATGGGGTGGTGCATGGCAGCCTCTTGCTTTGCAGGGTCTTTGCCCTCACCACAGCTGAGCTCCACTTAAGGAGAGCCAAAGCCTGTGGGGTCTGTCCTTAGGGCTGCTGTGGCTGGTGAAAGGGACAAGCAAACCTCTCTTCAGGGAAATCTCAGTGCACTCTCTGCAATCTTTTTTTTTCTTTCTTTTAAAGCAGAGTGAAAATACATTGAGGCTTATCTGTGGCTCACAAAGATTGATACAATCTCGCTACAGCCTTGGCTGTGCCCTAGATCTTAAGAGCACCAGGTGTTTTGCTGAGCTGAAAGGTGTTTTGTGAGAGCACTGGGCTAAATCACATTAAGGTGACTGCCTTTTACTGCCATTAGTATTTGGGATGTTTAATAAGGACCATCCTAAGGGCAATGTTCTCTCCCAAGATGTTCTCAGCAGGCTGTGCCTGTTATTACTGATATTATTGTTCACTTATTAAGTGTATTCAGAGCTCCTACTGATAGTGACCTGTGCTCAGCATTGTGGAAGTGCAGAGGGTACCGAACTGGGCAAGTGTCTAGATCAGGACTGGGATTTATGGACCTGTCCCATGGGCAGAGTCATCCAGTGAGTTGAGTCATGCAATTATGTCTTGCCTTCACAAATTCTTATGTCTTGCCTTCACAAATTCTATCAGCAGAAAAATTACATATAATGGCAGAATCTGCTTATATGGTAGAGCATGAATTTGTGGAAAGGGTGACTCTGGGACTTGGCAGCAATCTTCAATTAAGACTGCTAACAGTTTGGAGGAGAGGATGAATTTAGTGAAAAACTGTATATAATCTTATCCATGTGATAAGAGTAATCATTATTGGATATTGTTTCTGTTGCAATAACTCTTAGAAGCCTCCTCATGAAAGTGGGTCTTTCACAAATGCATTTTGACACTGGGATGAAATCTTAGCTCTGTAAGGCTTACATGGGAATTCCAGCATGAGTTTTAATGAAGCTAGCATTTAATTCCTGGCCTTTTTCAGCTTTATGCCATGTTCCTGAAAAGCAGTTCCTTTACATAGACCTTTATGCCCTGCTGGGTGCCTTTGACTGGTGGGTGAAAGGATCAGCCCTGTTCACAGGTGATTTTTGTCAAGGCAGTTTACCTGGAAAGGGGGTGGAAACAATTGTCACATCTGTAGCAGTAAGACACTTTTAAAATTTCTATTCCACTGGTATTACAGAAAAAATAAATGTCTCTTGTATCTTCAGTTCCTACTAGCTTGTGTAGGTTCCTGTCTTCCAGGCAGGGATATGGGATGTGATACATGCTTCTCTCCCCTATATTAACACAAGCTGCATTTTCAGCTGGCACCAATGAAATTACACATGCTGCCCAGAGAAAGTTCTTTAAAGCAAAGTACTTCAGGTTTAGTGGATGTCTGTCACTTGGGATCCTCTGAGAAAAATGCAGAGCTCAGCCGTTCCCTAAATCCCTGCATAAAAGCAGGATGCACTGTGGGGTGAAAGTTTCCATCCTTCTGTTCAGCTCAGGAGTTAATGAAGGCATGACCAAGGTGCTCATGTCATTAGGGCTTTCTTAGGCATTCAAAGGCACAGGGTTCCTTCTGCAGTTTCTGTGACTGCAGGGCGCTTGCTGACACGTAAATCAATGCAAAGTGGATTTTTACATTGACAAGCATTACTAGATGACATATGTGAGGGGTTTGGAGTTGCAGACATCCTGTTTTCCTAGCTTTTCAAGTGGGCTTGCTGAGCACAGACAGATTAAGAATGACTGCTGCTGAAATTGGGGGAGTTCTGCATGGTCTAAAATGTTTAATTTTACTTTAAAAAATAGTTATGGAAGTGCCATTTTATTAATTTAGAAACTTAAAGAACGCCATGTTGTTAGCGAAAGGAAAAGCTAGATTTCCTTGAGATATGATCAGCTGCTTTGTGGTCTTATTTCTAACTGTGTCCCTTCCTTCCTTCCTTCCTAGATTCCTTCCTTCCTAGATTCCTTCCTTCCTTCCTTCCTTCCTTCCTTCCTTCCTTCCTTCCTTCCTTCTCTTTTTATTATTATATTTACTTTTCTTCTTTTTTTTTTTTTTTTCTTCTCTTTCGTGCTGTGTTTGGTGGGAGAGGTATCCATCCTCTCCTTTTGGAGGAATTTTGAGCGCTGCTGAGCACTTGCCACAAGAGGTCACTGCAAGAGTTGCTGCATTCCCAGGTTAATGTTGAAACCTGAGAGAAGGAAAAAAATTAAATTGATTTTTTTGAGGAAACATTCAGGTTTTCTTATTGCAGTTGGAAAGAGTATACAGCCAAAGAATAATGTCAGGAAGTGGAAATACATTTAATTAGCCTGTTTTACAGGGTGCTGTCTGGTGGTAAACTGGGATTTTAAGTTATTCTCTTGGATAGCTGAAGGAAATAGGATTTTCTGATTTGATAACATTAAGTAATAGCAGATTTTGGAGTTGGTGCTCTAATAATCTGCTTTTCAGATAAAAAAAAAATGGACAATACTTGTTTAATCAGCACACTCAGGGGCCTGGCTATTGTAACTGCTAAGCCCTGGGTATCCCAAGTGGCCAGGGCCCAACTCCACACCCAGGAGGGGCTCTGGGACTAGTCCTGTTGGAAGCTTTGCTTCAGCCACTGGCACAGAGAGGAGAGCACAGAGGATGCAGCCGATTTTCTGCCCAAACAGGTTTTTTTTTGAGAAGCTGCCAGGCTCTGTGGAGCTGCAGCCGGGACTCGCTGCCGGCTCAGTGTTTGCCAGAGGAGCCCCGTGCCTGAAGAGCTCTTGTTACCACAATTTTCTCCTCTGGGAATGTGAAAGGCAGCACTCTCATTTGTATAAAGCTGGAAATCTGGATTCTGGTTCTCCTTGAGGGGTGCCTGTGTGTCTTGAGTGAGAGCTACAATGTGCTCCAGTTTAAATTTAGTCTCAGTACATCTATGTTGTGTTCTGCATAATTTTAATAGAGAGCAGATTCAGCAGTGGCATTTAGATGGTAACTGGGATAGGTGAGGGTTAGTTTATTTCTAGGGTAAATGGATGTGTGAGGGAGAAACTGTGATCAGAATTGTATGAAATGTCATTTTTCAGGTAACTCATAGAGATGCTCTCATCTCCTTATTGCCCCAGAGCTCTTTCTGGGGTCAGTGATGTGTCACAGTAAAGGCAGGGGCTGTTCATGGGCTTCCACATCCCAAATGATTGTGGTTAATTTTCTAAGTTTTGAGGAGGTAAATTTCAGACAGACTCTAATTTTTCTTCTTGAGCTCACTTGCTAAATTGCTGAAAGCTGCTGTGTTCCCAGTTGAGTGGTTTACATGTGGATTTAGTATTTCAGCCAGTGCTGGATTATTCATCTTCTGTTTTATTTGTGGAGCATGTTTTTGAGGCAGGAAGTGGATAATTTCAGCATAGTTAGTGTGATGACACCTTGCTCTGGGTTTAGCCCTCGCTGCATCTTCATGATATAAGTATTAAATAAAGACAACACTGGCACAGAAAGGTGACGTAAAGAGTCAGTCCTTTGAGAGTTTATTTTTTTTTCAGGCAAGCAACACTTAATGTACTGGGTAAATTGGATGACACTGATGTTTTGCATGCTTTAAAGACACTGGGGAAATTATAGCTTTGTTAGAAAACAGCACAGTGGTTTCACAGACAGGAGTACAATGTGCTGGTGGAGGTTGCTGCTTCAAGAACAGAGGTTTGTCTGCAGCCAGCCCCAGAGCTGGAGGGATGTTGGTGCCTGTTGAGGCAGATCTCAGAGGTCTGTGCCCTCCAACAGGATCTTCCTCTGTATTCCATGAGGATGCAGCACATTTTGAACACTTGGTTGGAGTCACCACAGACAACACTAGGTATTGTCAGGGCCAAGACTCACTTAGGAAAGTTAAGAAAATTAAAAAAGAGAACTTTTTTTAGTACACCCCTCCCAAGTACACCCGAGTACAAGTCTGCAGCAATATGCTGACCCTGTGTGGAGAATCAACTGACAGCAATTGAAATGGTTTGGGGCATTTCTATTAGCAAAAAAAGGTCAAATTCCAGATATTTCCCAGCCCCATGGAGTCTGAGCTGCTTTTGCTGTGGAAGGGTGGTAGTTCTGAAGGACAGCTATGTGTAAAGTTGACAGAGGTAGGAATTTGTTCTTAGACGGAAATGCTGCTTCTTTTTGTTATTATAAAAATTACTGTTGTTTGTGTTCTGCTACTACTTTATTTTCTTTAGAAAATCTTTTCAGTCTTTCTAAAAAAGGTCAGTTGCCCATTTCCTTGAGAAGGGAGAGAATTCTCAAAAATGGTGATTTAAACAATTTTGGTTGCAAGTGGTACCCAACCATTCTTTAGAAAAGATGATTAGAGACAGTGTTTCTCACTTGGTTAAGCATATCTCCTGGAATGATTTAGCTGTTCTTGCTCTCCTGTCATTACATAACATGAATTTTACACAGCTTTAGGCATTTTGTTAGTTAAAAAACTGCTTGCATGCTGTGGTCTTTTTATTTAGTTTTAGTAACAAACACAAGGCTCAGCTCTGTGTTGAGTGCTAGCTACTGCAGGATAGAGTAAGATTAAACGCTTGCTGCTCTACAGCATAGGCTGCCTTTTACAAAAGACCCTTTCTACAAAATAGAAGCATGGCAACAGCAAATGCAGTGCCTTTTAAAAAATTGTTTTCCTCAACCTTGTTTTCCAACCTGAAGTTTTGCTGACTGTATGCCTCTAACACCCTGTTTCCTTGCCATCAGCATTAAACCTTGTAAATAGGAGAGTTATGTTAGCTAATAAAAAGCCTGCTGCCTTTCCTGAGAGGAATCTAGCAACTCTGAGACAGATAATTCTGCTGGCAGACTCTGCTTTCCTTACAGACAGACACTGGTGTTTAGAGGTGTCTGCTCAAGAAGCATGCACAACCTACAGAGCTGTGATTTGGGTTCCCTACAGTGCATCAGGAGGGGGAATGGGTGGAGAAGATGGTTTGTGGAGGCAATGACATCAAGACAAGCTTAGAAATAGTAAAAATGGACTTTTTATCTGTAAGGAAACGGGAAGTGAACTTGCACTTTTAGTGCATCGGAGAAATCCGAGAGGGATGACCACATCACCAGAGATTTTGGAATAATCACTGTGTGAGTTTTGAAATTAAAGTGTTTTCAGAGCACGAGATACCACACCATGGTCATCTGGATCCCAATTTCCTGGAGTTTCACCATATGCTGGATCAGACCAGAGTCTGTCAGAGTTCCTGCCCTGCTTTCAGCAGTGACCAGTGTTTCACTGACCAGTGGGGAAGTCCCCAGCTTCTGTAGAAAAATACTTGTGAGATTAGGAGCTTCTCAGAGAGATATTTTGCTTTCTGGGCCACAGCACAGATATGGCACAAGTTTTAGTTTACTGCACCTTACAGCTGACATCAGCTGTGTTAATGTCCTGCCACTCATAACTTTGACTATCCTTGGCAATCCTTGTTGTGATCTTTCCATGAAGTTGTGACATAATTAAAGTAAATTCATGTTCTGGTGTAGGTGTAGTGGCTGGACTCAGTGATGCCCAGTTAATAGTAACAAAACTCTCTTAAGAAACACTTGTTATTGAAAATACCTCCAACAGAACATATTCTTTCAAAAGACTTGCTTGCAGAATATAGTTCTTGTCTATTGGATCTGACAGGAATATGGCTATGGAGATCCCAGTGCTGCTGTCCTTGCCATGTCCATCACCCTTCCATTTCCAGACCTTTTGTTGGCTCCTTGTCTTTTTCTTCTGAAGAAGGCACAAAACACCCCTTTTATCTGTTGGAGACTTGAGCAGGGAAGGAGAGGTTGCCTCTCCCGTGAAGAGAGTCTGAACACATCCATTCTTGGTTGCCCTTTGGCAACTGGAGATGGAGATAAAATGATGTTTTTTCCAATCCTTGTCTCTTACACCTTGTTCAGGCAGCCAGCTGGAAATTGGACAGAGTGGAATTTGCCATAGACTCATGGAAATCATGATCAAAGACACAACTGTGCTGACCTTTCTTAGCCAGGTAATCATGAATCTGAACTGTAGGAGTATGAAAGTCAGTCATGCAGGTGGATTTAGTCCAGAACTGGCTGTGGATTCATCTTCATTGGAGGGAACTGCAGAAATGGACTTTCTATGCATAGTCAATGGTGATAACATGATTATATAAAATTATGGTCAAAACCAGAGAGGTTCTCCCAGAGTGTCCTGTCACCCAGTAAATAGTTTGGGGTTTTCCAGCTGGGTATGGACTGGCTCATGTAGAATTAAATCTGCCTGGAGTTATGATTTAGATAGAAATAGAGAAGAATTAATTGTGTCTTGGTTGAAGAAAATAATGACTCCTGATAAAATATAAGGCAGGTTAAATACAGAGAGTTCTGTGAATACTGAGATTTGGGAACCCAATAAATCTGGAGGGTCAGACACTGACCTGTTCTCCCTTCCCTTTTATCAAGTTGCTCAGCGAGCAGCAGCATTAATGGAATGTGGATTCCTGTGGCTTTGTGCCTGCAGTTGGATTTATTGGTCTCTAACAAGAGGCAAACATTGATTCAAGATTTTCCTTTGACTGGAATTAGACACACACACACAGAGATATTGGTAGTGGACCTGACAGTGCTGGGTTTGCAGTTGGGCTCAATCATCTTGGAGATCTTTTCCAACCTAAAAGATTCTATGATTCATATTCCTATGCTAAGCATGGATGAAGCAGCTTTGCTTGCTTAGGAGACAAGGGTAAAAAAAAGGAGTCAATTTAAAGAAAATTCAAGGGGACAAAAGAAAACACCTTCTAATAAGTGGCCAAGTTTCTAATATGAATATTATGGATCTGATCTAACCTTAAAAATTAAAAATACTAATATCTACCAAGATATTTCTAATGTCTTTTTTGCCTCAAATTTTGTGGGATTTAAAAGAAAAACAAACCCACAACAATTTGTCAATGGCTTGGCTTTACATTTTTTACCCTCCCAAGTTTCTTGTGGATTTGGTCAGTTTGGTGAATGTCTTATCAAATATTTTGAGACCCTCAGGTGCAAAAAAGTATAAAATCCATAGAAATCAACCATTAAATGCTATTTATCTGGCTGCACCATGTATCTTCTGCTGTGTGCTCTGTGTCCTGAAACAGTGATGTGGTGGGAATACACAAGGGAGTTCAGGTCTGTAGGTGGGGAGGCTTTGCAGGAGGGTTATCTGCTTTTGGACTGTGGCTCTCTGGGGAGCTCAGGGATGTGCAGAGCATCCCTGAATGCATCATCACCAGGCTGTGCCCTTGTGTGAGCAGAATTTCAGCCAGAGATGGCTCTATAGAGGCAATCTTTCCAAATTAACTTGACACCTTGGGTTGTTAACCTCTGGGATGGGAAATTCAGAATTGCTCATGGTCCCAGCATCTCCAGCTTCTGGAGTGTGGTGGTGATGGGGTGGCAGGCATGGGGAGAGCCCAGGTTTGGGGAGTTGGGGGTGTCTCTCCTTTTCCAAACTGGAGGTACTGCCTAATGACAAAAGGAAAGAACCTTCCAAAGTGTTAAAGTGGTAAGATAAAAAGCAACTCTTTAATGAAAGCTTTCAGGTGCACAAATACGGCTCTGTCCATATGTGAAAAAGGATTTTCACAGTTTTCATAAGGTTAATTAATTAGTACACCTAGCCAGTACATCCAAAAGGAAATCAGTTACCCCAGTAAACCCACCCTTGGGTCAGCCCTTTGGAGTTGGTCCCGGGGCTTCTTTGCCCTTTTTTTATTGTTATATCTGTTAAGTTCTGCTGGAAAACAAAATGTCCTTATCAGAAATTCTCTCCTTAAAGTATAAGATTAAACAGAATTTCAAGAATGTGTTAGAGAAGCTTATTATGAGAAAGGGCAAAATTACTAGAAAGTATACAAATAAGTATACAAAAGTATACAAATATGTATTAAAAATCTAAAAGGCTACAGATACATGAAAATATATAAAAAGCTAAAAAATCTTCAGGCATCAGTGGAGATGCAGGTGTGGGGGGAACACCAGTGAGTGGGATGAGCTCCAGCAAACCCTTTGGTCCCCAGGGGTTTAGGATGTCCCCTGAGCTGGGCTGAGTCCCAGCAGAAAGGGGCTGGTGGAATCTAGGGATATTTTATGTAATGCTCAGGCTTTCCTCTGTGTCTCCTGCTGTTTGTAGCAAGGGCATCTTCCTGTGGGCAGGAAAGCAAATTTTTAAAGTTGGCATTCAGGCTTAAAGGATATTTGTGATAGATCCAAATAAATGCCTTGAGCGTAAAAGTGTTAGATTTCACAAAATCTAAACTTCTATGTCTCCCATTGGGTGGCTTTAAAATATTTTAAATTCTGCTTTTCTGTAGAAAATCCAATAATCTCCAGATTATTTTTTTCAAAATCCATGCTTATAAAGAAAAAAAGATAGAAATACTATTTTTTTGGTACATGTTCTGTATTCAATAGAGTAATATTTTGCAGAACATACAATCCAGTCACAGTTATAAACACTCTGAGTAGGGCATGTGTAGCTCGTGCAAACTCAGTGTCACTTTTATTTTAAAATCAGTATGGACACCTGAGTAAATGTCTGTTGTCATAACCATTCTTTGGCTATCATGGGGAAAATTTGTAAAAATATCTCTTTTCTTCCCCACAAAAACTGCTGAAAGGAACATTTTCTATAGTTTTTATACAGCAATGATTGTTAATAGTTACATTTTAATAGCTTTTTAGCACCAGTGAATGGGACCATATTGTTCCATACCTGTAGTCAAAATGAAATTGAAAACTAAGAGTAAAAATAAAGAAAACACGGAAAATTACCATGGATTACAATTTAAAAACATCTGCTTTCCCCAGTGTCACCTGGCACTCTGTCCCTCATCCCAGGGATCCTGGCTGTGCCCTGCAAAATGGACTCAGACCTGCCAGGAAGACAAAATTTCTTCTCTCAAGCAGAAGAATCACTATCAGCTTTGGGCAGGCATACAATTCAGCATTTAAAACTCAGTTCGCACGTTGATTTAATGTTGCTTTCAAGATATGTATAAAATAAAAACACAACATACTATTTTGCCCAGATGTTGTGAATAAATGGATGCTTTTTGAATTGTTAAACCACTGGGGCTTTTGTGGTGTTGGAAGCTACTTGCATTACCAGGAGTTATCCTGTTTTATCACAGATTCTTTTCAGATGTCCATTTGGATTTCCCTCCGAAACGTCAAGATAGAAGTTACTGTCACAAATAACTCTGCATCTGCTCTGTGACACAAGGAGGATTTCATTGCACTTTGCCACTGACAACAGCCCTTTCTCTCTTTTGCCCTTTGTCCTTTCAGAATCCAGTTTTTTGTTGGGAAACGCCCAGATTGTGGACTGGCCCGTAGTTTATAGTAATGACGGATTTTGTAAACTCTCTGGATACCACCGAGCTGACGTCATGCAGAAGAGCAGCACTTGCAGGTATGTCCATTGCCTTTTTGCTGCCAGTTGGAGCACTTGAAAACTTTTAATCTGCTGGGAACAATGGTGAGGTTTTGGGTGTAGGAGAAGGGTGACCTTGCCCCTGATAAGTAACAGCTATATCAAATAATGATAAGTGGGATAAAAGGGAGTGGGTTAGCTGGTGAGGAGAGGATCATGAATAGGAGAAGATGAAGAAGGATTCTGGGGAGAGGGAATCACTGCTGTGAGGTCAGTCTGGGTCTGCAGTCAGAGCCTGGTGTTGAAACCTGCAGTCATGGTCTAGCTAGGTGAAAGCCTGCAGTCATAGTCTGCAAACTGATCCCTGCAGTCAGCGTTTAGCAGGAAATAAGCAGCAGTCAGAGGCTGCAAGGGAAACAGCAGGAGCTTGCTGCAGCCAGAGTCAGTGAGTGGTTGGAGTCAGGATGGCTGAGCTGTAAAGAGAAATCAACCAGGGTTGATTTTTCATGCTGTCATAAACAAGAAATCTGTGTCTTGGCTCATTTCTACCCTCTAACAAGGAGGTGGCTGCAATGTTTTGGGAGAAAGGATTGAGGTAAGAAAGGCATTGTTTTGATGTTGTAAAAACATCTGAGTCTTAAAACAGGCTTTAAGTGAAACCAGCAACTTAGACAGAACATGGTAAAGCACCTTGAAATTTATCCTGGCTAGTACTGGTGAGAATATACTCTAAGCTAATGATTCATTAAAGAGAGTGGGGTGTTAGGTAATATAGTTCAAAGAGACTTTTGCTAGATTATACTGAGTTCTGCTGTTACCATGCCATGAGGCAGGGGCTCTTCTGTAGCCCATGCTGGCCCCTTTTATTAAGCATACACAGAGCCCAGTAATGCACAAAGTGCATCTTTATTCCCAAGAGAGTGATTAGGCTGCTGATACATTTACTCCAAGCATTGCAGCTTTATGGCTTTTTTCTTTTATTGGTAGGCTTTCAGGAGTGAGCAGCTGTGATTTGTGGCTGCCTGTGCATTTGAGTCTTGCCTGATGCATCCTTTAGAAAGAGGTGCTTTTGGGGAAGGACTGGCTCCCTGATGTGTGTGAATGTGTGTGTGAGCAAAGCAAAGGAGGGACAGAGACAAGAAGGGAGGGCTGCGATACAAGTTTGTGTAGGTTTTCTCTTCCTGCCTTCAGGGAATGACCAATTCCAGGCATTGGGGACAGAGGATGGAATATCTGGAAGTGTTCAAGGCCAGGCTGGATGGAACTTGGAGCAACCTGGTCTGGTGGAAGGTGTCCCTGCCCACAGCAGGGGGTTTGGATCTTTAAGGTTCCTTTGAACCCAAACCATTCTGTGATCTACAGTGATAATTTCTGGGAGGTGATGCTGCCATGCAATGATGGTCAGCTGATGCTTCAGCTGGCAGGAGCAGGGTGGGTAGTGAGCCTGTCCCTGGATGGCAGCCACTGCTTTCTCCAGACAGCAACACATGCTGGTGTGTGGTCACTGCTCTCATCTGCAGGGAAGAGGAGGAAGCAAGATCTGGGATTGTTCTGTGCAGCCAAATGTCCTCTCAGGAGCAGGAGGCAGGAGATGGGCACGTGCTGTTGAAATGAAATATTCATTCACACAGTAGCAACAGAGTTCTGTGGGGCTGAAGGAAACAGCCTGATCACAGCTGCTCTGGAGAAACATACACACTTTTCCCTTTGCTCTCTGCCATCCTCTGTATTGAATTGTCTGTGTTTGCTGTGAGCCAGTGCTTTTATAGCCTGTGCACATTAAAATAATTACAAATACAGAATGGGATTGTAGGAAGTTGTTGAGGAAGAGAAGGTTTAGCCATACCTGTCTTATAATGATGTGTATATGCTTCAAATATTGAGGGGACCAAAAGGCTTGTTCCATCTGGGTGCTTATTGTGAACGTGATAATCTCCTGTTACCATTTATAAAGATCCTGTTTTGAGCACATTCAAACAAGTCTTTGAGGTGAATTGTACAAATTGAGGAGGAATTACTGTGTAAAATGGAATTGGTAGCAAAGATTTTTTTTTTCTTTCGTCTTCAGTCTAGACACCCACCTCTGGATTTTGAAGGGAGCCCTTTCTACACTCAAAGCATGACCAGCACTGTTGTGTCTGGCTCTTGGACAGGTTGGATGGGCTTTGAGCAAACTGATCTGGTGGAAAGTATCTCTGCCTATGGCAGGGGTTGGAATGACATGATCTGTAAGGTCCCTTCCAACCCAAACCATTCAGGGATTCTGAGTTACATGTGCAGAATGATGTTTCTAACTTGTTAGGAGACATTCCAGACCTCTGAGATCTGGACAGATTTTGGATTAAGTGAGAGCTGGACAGATTTGCAGCGTAGGTAATGTGGAACATGCAGCCTTCCAGAGCAGTTGGAACTGCTCTCTGATGAGATATGGAGATGATTGGTCTTAAAGGCCAATGGTGCCTGCTTAGACTACTCAGCAGAATGTCATTGGAGGGGGTTTTTTTGATATCTATGGCTGTTATTTACAGTATTTTCTGAGTCAGGCTCCCAGTCCAGTTTTGCTATATTATGTCCAGATTATGTTACCTTTTATATAAAATTTTCTTTATATGTAGGGTTTGTTTTATTGCTCTAAGACAAGTGCTTTGGACTAAGTGTGCTGTGGTGCCACCTCCTAATTATATGTTTTGCAAGGGTCTGCTTTTCAATGCCAACAAATCTAACCAAAATGGTTGTAAATCTAGCCCCTGATTCAAATTGTTTTTATTACTGATCATGAGTGTGATAAAGGACAATTTATAAATATTGCAATGTTTGGTCAATTTGCCTCAGGCTATAAATGTTGCAAAGTAATCTTTCAGCCATACTTTTCTCCTGGTAGTCCAGTGAGAATTCAGTATATTCTCTTTCCCACCCCATCCCCTACACTGGGACTGTTCATATGCTGTGTAGGTGTGGCACTCATGGACATGGTTTAGTGATGGACTTGACAGTGTTGGGTCAGCAGTTGGATCTGATAATCTTAAAGGTCTTTCCTAACCTAAATAATTCTGTGGTTCTGTGATTTTAAGTCTCAGCTGGTCTTGCCTGATACAGATCACAGGGAGGGGTAGATCAACTGAAGGCACTGGAGGTGTGAGTGACTCTTGTTCCAGCTCAGGCAATGAGTTAGTCCTGTGACAAGCTGGTAATTCCTTTGATTTTGCACCTCTCTCATCTTTTTAATCAGCAACAATATGCCTGCTGGCAGGAAAATCACTTAGAAATCCCTCAGTATGACTGCCAGTCTCCTTAGTTTCACAGGCACTATATAAAAAGCACATTGTGCATAGAAGTCAGGCTATACTGGGTGATGGGAGTTGATATGTGTTCTTTCTGAGCTCACATGGCACTCAAAATTGCATGTGTAGCTTGGGCTGATATATAGAATAGTTGGTATAAGTGAGTGCTAAAATGCATAGAATTTTTAAGTGGAAGAGCTTTCATCTGCTGTGAAAATGAGCTGACAGTCCAGGAGGAATGAGACATGTGACTGAGACTCTTCCAGCCTCCACTTAACCAAAAAGAAGCCCTGCCTGGAGGTGTATCAGTAGGCCAGCATCCAGGAAAATCACTGGCTTCGTGCCCAGTTGTCCACAGACATGATCACGTGTGTCTTCGTGAACACATTGAAAGAATAAACAGTTGTAAAACACTGAAATGGAGTTTAATGTTGCAAGTTATGTCAGTGTTTTCTAAATATTGCTGCTTATCAGCTAAGCTGTGTGATTTCATCATGCCTTTGGAAGAGCAGGCATCCTTTAATGGACCTACTCTGGCATTTGACACTTGGCATTCACTCCAGGATTTGCTTTGCTTGCTTTTCCTTGCACATGAGATTTTCACAGCCACTGTTCCCACTGGAACACTTGGTCAGCATCTCTGCTCTGCCTTGTCTTGATTTACTGCCCTGACAAGTGGGATTAAAAAACAGTCTGCAAGCGAAATCCTGGCTCGAGTGAAGCCAATGGCAAAATTCCCACTGTGCTCAAGAAATGGGATTATGCATGGTGGGTACAGCTGGACTTGAAAAAGGTCAGATTTGGTGTTGGGATGGCACCCCTGTGGCCTTATTTTTGTATGTCCTTGCAGTCCAAAGAAGCCTCACTGAGGATGCCTGTGGGATTCACAAAGCTGCACCTCAGAAATGATGTCTGCTCTTCACCTTGCAGGGTTTTGAAGCTATTGATGTGTATCTGTATTTGCTGTTCCTCCTGGGTGGATGTTTGTCTCCTGTAACTGATGCCCTGACTGCTTTTGGATGAAGGGAGCTGTAAATTTGGTGTAGGGTTGGATGCCTTCTGTGCTTCACTTTTCCTCTGTCCTGGATAATTTCTCTCAAACAGCTGTTACTGCCCTGCAAACACAGACCTGCTCTGATGCTGCTGCTCTGCATCCTGGCAGAGGACAGAGGAGCACAATTTGAAACTTCAGATGAGGCGTTTCTGTGCCAAGAGATGCTTTAAGAGGGAGGTGGGAGCCCAGGCATCCTAAATGACAACTGGTCTGTTTTAGAGGTGGAGAAAATATTTAAGATTCTGCCTCTTTCTGTGCATTTCAGCAATTCTTGCTTCTCTTTGATAAGTGTGTTTTCTGTGTAGTAAGATTCCCAGTAGCAGAGTGGTTTTGATATTTATGCCTTGTACAGTTTGCACTGAAGACATTTGACAAGTACTAAATAACAACAACAAAAAAGGCAGAAAAAGACAGTGATTGACTAAAGAAGTAGGAGTCCCTCCATGTGTACAAAATAGGACAGACTAAATTAAATTAAACTTGTGATAAGCAAAAATCTTATATAACTCATGCAGTGAAAGGCTCTGAGGTTCCTTTGGTGCTGTTAAAAATTGCCTTCTGAAAAATGTTTTTATTGTTCCAGAAGCCTTTAAAATGTCTCTTTATGTGTGAATATAGTATGAGATTTAAGCATTACAGGTTTACTGCAACAATAAGCTGCCTGTAATTTAAAACATAAAGTTGATTGATCATGTTCTGCAGCACTAACTGGTATCGTCCACCTCTCATCATCAAGTAGGATTTGTCATTTTAACACTAATTAATGATGACTTTCTGCATTATAAGTCATGTAAAATCAAGCACTTCAACAAATTCTTGCTACTTTTTCCTTCAGGACTATGATAAACATTGTTTTATGTCTCAAAACAAAAAAGAGATGCATCAGAGCATTAAAAAAGTCATAGATTAAAAAAAAATTAAAAAATCAAGCTCTTTTTGTTGTCATCTAGTGTATAAAAGGTTATCAGGTGAAATGGGGAGAGAAAGGCAGGTCATTTGAAAACGAGCAGTGGGCTGTGGTCTGTCCTTGAGACAGCTGTGCATGTTGATGATAATCAGGACATTAATGAATCCTCGTGCCTGGGAAAACCATTTCCTGCTGTCAGCTGCTGTGGTGGCACCTCCTTTGCTGTCCCAAAGGTGACATTTTTGCCATTTACAGACTCACAGAACCATTTGGGTTGGGAAAGACCTCTGAGATCATTGGGACCAGCCACTGCCCCAGCAGTGCCACCTTCACAACAAAGCCACGTTCCCAAGTGCCACATCCTCGTGTTTTCTGAACAATTCCAGGGGTGGAGATTCCACAGCATTCCTGGGCAGCCTGTTCCAGTGCCTGACCACCTTTCAGTGATGTTTTTCCTAACACCAAATCTAATACCCAGACCAGGCACCACCTTGTTGTGGGAGCAGCTCCACTGCCTCCCTGGGCTGGCTGTGGGGAGAAAAGATTCATGGTCTGGCCTTCGCTGAGCACTTTAATGCTTGCTGAGCCTCTAACCACCGTGTTGTTTTATTGTTTCTTTCAGAGCATTAGACATAAAATAAATGTTTATTGAACCTTTGGAGGTCTGTTGATCAATAAGAGAAGCTGCACTGAAACCACAGAGGCACTGATAGCTTTTTCCTTTCATATTCTCAGGGTTTTGGGTTGGAGGTTTCAGCTGAGGCTCAAACTGTTTGTGAACTAAGAGAATGGGGGAGGGGGGAAAAAAAAGTCTGATCAATTAAAAGTATATTCATCCAAGTGTCTGAAAGCTTTTATCTGATGTTCCATTTTCTTTCAGTTCTGTAATTGGGAATTTGCACAGAGCAGCCTTCACTTATTTTTAATCCAGGGGAGAATGACAATAAAAGCCTGGCTGTTTCCTTACAAAAGATGTCAAAAGTAAGGTCAGGGGGTTGGGTTTGCTTACACCACCTGGAGGTCTGACCTGGAAAAGAATGCAAAGATGAGATGGTTAAGTGGCGAGAAATAGCAGAATTAAAATTCAATTTTTATGTTCTCAGCCTGGAGAGGGATGAGTCTCCAAAAGCTTTTTAGTATTTTCCACTAAACTATTAAGGAAATGCAGTATACAGTAAGGAAAATGAGGATAAATTTGGTTGTTTGGTACTAGTGCAGACAAAGCTACACATTGCAGTCATTGCTCCTCACTGTTCAAATCCTACCTCTATTTGTATTGGTATTTAGTAAAAGAATTCCAATTATCTTATTGTCCCAGATGCATCTTGACAAGATTAGATTTGCAGCCATCAGTTCAGCCAGCAGCCTTTACCTGTAGTAGCTTACATCCCTCCTCCAGAAGGATTTTCAGGAGGATTGAACAAAATTTGGGAGATTTTGGAGGTTTAGTTCAATTTTCTCTTGTTTTGACAGCAATACTGCCATGGCCTACAGCTGTGGTGATAATGGTTTCATAAGCTGTCAGCTCTTTTTCCAACCATATATCCTCAAAGATATACTCAGTAAAGCACTTAATGAAGCATTATGTTGGATTTATTTGCAGTCATTTACAGTAAGAAGGTGGTCATGGTTACTCGCTACTGTAGGTGTCCTTGTGACACTCTAAATATTTAAGTGGAGTGTAAATCCTAATTAAACCTTGGTAAATGACAGTTCATAGCATCTTCAATGCTTTTGCTATTTAAGGTGATTGTTACAATGTTGTTGCTTGTCTCGAAAAAAAGAGAATTTTTTTGTTTTCAGTTTTATGTATGGTGAACTGACGGACAAGAAGACCATTGAAAAAGTCAGACAGACTTTTGACAACTATGAGTCAAATTGCTTTGAAATTCTCCTCTACAAGAAAAACAGTACGTATATATTTGTGTGTGGTGCTGGAAGTGAAAAAGCATATTTAAAGTGTGTAATAGACTGAAAGAAATTTTCATTTTGACATATGGGTAAATTTGGGGCAAGATTTGGAGAAGAAACAGGTATTTTGGTTTGCACAGCTCAGGAAGAGAGCTCTCTTTTCAGGCCAAGCATTCATATTGCCAAGAATAGTAGTTGTTCCCTGCTGTCTCTAGTCTGGCTCCTTCTTTCAAAAATAAATTTAGTTTTGAGGATTGTTTCCCTGAAGGGAAGCTAACTGGGTTAAGTGAAAAGAAATGCAGAATGAGGTTCCCCCACAACCCCCAGGAAACTCCTCCATGTCTCCACAAGTGAGAACCCAGGCCCAGGCTGCCGTGAGTGGCTGCTCCCGGCGGTGTCGAGATGCCTCCCTGGTTGTAAACCAACACATACAAGCTCTGTGGAGAGTACTAGGCCTGGCACATAGCCCAGGGATTAGTTAGAAAACCAGGGACTTCCACAGCTTAATGAGATTCAGGGCCTGTGTTGCTTCTTCCTGATGGCATTGTGTGATGGTTTAGCACAGGTAGTTTTTTTGGTTTTTAGTCTTTAGGGAAGTTGTAGCAAATACTGACAGCTTGTC